>PITA01011766.1:25517-49955 GCA_004023965.1 Spilogale gracilis | reverse complement strand
ACCAATTCTGTGCCAGGCACACTTCCTGCACTGAATACCAATAGTCAAGAAAAGAGGTAAGTCACCTGGATCCTTAGGAGTACTTAAACAGACAGGTTTCTTTTTCTGTCTCAGTAAGAAGTCCAAGGCTGGCATGATAGCTACAAAATACCATCAATGACCCAAACTCTTCCCATGTATTTGTTCTGCTAACCTTTGTGCCTAGGCCTTCTTACTCATTGTGGTTGCCTCATGGTTACAAAATGGCTGCTGCTCCACGGTGGAGCATATCTTGGTTGCAGGCAAGAAGGAAGAGAAAGAGTGAGAGAGTGTAGGGTTTCCTCCTGGCAAGGCCTTGCTTTTTTTCTAGGGAAAGTATGCCTTTCTGAGGAACTTGTGGCTATTTCACAGCGTGTGTCAGATGGTCACTCCCAGTTGCAAAGGAACTGGGAAATTGAGTGTGTTAGCCTTCCAGGCTGTGTTGTAGACAATGGCAGAGGGAGACATTGCAAATGGAGATTGTGTCCGCCAAGCCATCTGCCAGAGTCCCGGCCTTGTGGAGTTTGTAACTGTGCCACCAGGCAGCCTCTCTTTTGCCTCTTTTCCTTCACTGGGACTCTACTTCCTCTCTCTCTTGACTTCTGGAGGGGGGGTGTCACACAGTCTCTGGTCTCCATCTCTCCCTCTGTCCTCTCCGTGCCTTCTTTCCCCACAAACCTCTCATATCGGATACTGAGGACTTCATCCCCTTCTCATTCATCCCCTTCTCATTAGTCACCTCTTCTTTCTCTCTGCCCCACTCCACCCCCTGCAAGAGAATTGCCTCTTTCTCCTCTACCCTCCCCCTTGAAGTACCATGAACTGGAGGCCTTTTGGGTAACAGGCTTTCTTTTTCAACCGAGACTTTTGGCAGCCCAATCCCTAAACGTTTGCAGAAGAGCACACACGGAGGCTTGCAAACCTCATGTCAAGCTATTGAAACTTTATCAGTCATGCTAGCCAACCATTCACCATGTTGCCTCAACAAATAGACCTTAACAAACAGAAAGGCTAAACAAGTTCAAGTTCAGAATTCTGCCTTCCAAGAGAGCACCTGACTCCTTGTCCTCCCACCTTAATTTGTTTGCTTGTCTCTTGCAGCTTAAGACTGCCTGCATTCCTTGGCTCCTGGCCCTAGATCCTTGAAACGCCTCTAGCATTGTCATAGCTTCTTCTCTGAATGACCCTGTGCCCTTCCTCATGAAAGGACCTTGTGATGACATTGGGTCCACCTGTTTACCCCAGGCTAATCTCCCCGTCCAAAGATCCTTCATTTATACACATCAGCAAAGTCTCTTTTTTTATTATAAGATCACATATATGCAAGTTCCAGGTATTAGACTGTGGATATCTTTTTTTAAAAAGTATATTTTTAAATGTATTTATCAGAGAAAGAGAGAAAGAATGAGTGCAAGCATGAGTGGGGGAGGGGCAAAGGAAGAGGGAGAAGCAGACTCTCCACTGAGCATAATAGTCAATGGAGGTGTGGATTCTGGGTGGGCACAACTCCTTGACCCAAGGGAATCCTCTGGGAATGTTGGGGTGGAGAGGGGAGAGTCCCCAAGAGCATGGGGTCCAGAGTAGCAGTCCTTTGCCAGAGGTCTGAGATGGGTACTGAGTTTGGAGAATCCTGGGCAGAGGTGCTAGGATACAAAACAGGGAAAACCAGGTTTTAAATTGTTCCTCCTATGTATCCATCCATCCATCGTTTTCATTAGATCTTCCCTTGTATAATGTGGGGATGCTGGTGTCTCCCATGGCCTGGGAGTTCCCAGCAGTATTCTGGGGGTATTTAACAGCACTGATTATTTTTTTTTAAGATTTTATTTATTTATTGACAGAAAGAGAGATCACAAATAGGCAGAGAGGCAGGCAGAGAAAGAGGGGGAAGCGGGCTCCCCGCTGAGCAGAGAGCCCAATGTGGGACTCAATCATGAGATCATGACCTGAGCCGAAGGCAAAGGCTTAACCCTCTGGGCCACCCAGTTACCCCAACAGCACTGATTTTTAAACCTGATGCTCCAGGGTTGGAATGGGAGCTACCCCTTACTTGCTGTGGGCCCCAGGCCATTGAATTGAGCTTCTGAGCCTTAATTTTTGCCTTCATAATATGGCCTCAACAATCCCACTGGGTCACAAAGCAGCTCTGGGAATAGAAACATCAGGAGCCAAGCTTCCTCTCTTGCTTTTCTGTCTTTTCCTCTCAGGGCTCACTGGCTCTCATTTCAGTCTCTTTCTCTGCATGTTAGCTTGGCTTGAGCTGCAGCCACGGATGCCGCATGGTCCTCAGCTTCCGTGCAGCCTTCCAGCTCCAGGGTCCCGCGTGAATGCAGGCATGCCTTGGTTCAATTTAACATCCTGCCTAGTGAGACTCCAGCAGGGACAGCGGGGAGTCAGGTGTCCATGCTGGGGCTATATGGTGGCAGTCAGGGTGGGGTCTGGTCACGTGGTTTCTGGGTTGCCACACCCCTACTCCTCTTGGGTTCTCAAACATGAACCTGTGGACACCAGTGGGCAAATAGTCTTGCACTGCTCTCCAGAATATCCTTCCTCCACTGGCCTCCTGTATTTCCTTCAGGGGCACGAAGCCTGGTGGAACGCTTCGTCCCCTCCCCAGGGCTATCCTGTCTGGAGGACATCCCTTATCTCTGTGCCTGGCTCCCTTCACTTTCAGATTCCCGAGCCCCTCAAAGTTTCCCTTCCCCTAAATGTCTTTTAACTTCTCTTTAGCGGTTTTGCTTGCATAACACTTCCTTGGTGTTAAAAATAAGGTAAAGGGGCTCCTGGGTGGCTCATTTAAGCAGCTGCCTTGGGCTTGGGTCACAATTCAGGGTCCTGAGATTGAGTCCCATCTGGGGAAATCTCTGCTCAACGGGCAGTCCACTTCTCCCTTTCACTCTCTGTGCTATCCCTCTCTCAATAAATAAATAAAATCTTAAAAAAAAATAAGGCAAAAAGAGAAGATCCCCTTCCCCTCCTTATCCACTGTTCATGATTCCAGGAGTTTCCTCCAGCCCTTTTTTTTTTCCTCTAGAGCAGAGCAAGGGAGCCATATATGTAATTTAAAATTTTCTATTGGCCACACTCAAAAGAAACAGGTGAATTAATTTTAGTGAAATATGGTGTTTACCCCAATACCTCCAATATATGACTTCAATATATAATATAAAAATAAATGATTTGTTATTATTATTTTTGTACTTTCAAGTATGTTATACTCACAGCACATCTCAGTTTGCACTTGACACATTCCAAGGGCTCAAGGACCACACCTGACTACTGGCTGCCAATGTGGGCAGTGTCAAATCCAGAACTCTGTCTTTTTACATTTTTTTAAAACGTTTATTTATTTATTTATAATCTTTACCTCCAAGGTGGGGCTCGAACTCACAACCTGGAGAGCAAGAGTGATAGGTTCTTCAGGACTGAGCCAGCTAGAGCCTCTTCTTAGCTCTCTTGTTGTTCCTGTTTCTTCCTTCCTTCTTCATTTCCTCCTTCAGGTCTTCCTCCTCCTCTTCTCTTACTTGTACTTCTTTCCCTTCCTGATCTTCTTTGCTTTCCCTAGCCCCAGATTTGTATAGGATCTCCCTGCCCCCTCCAAACTCCCCTCCAGAGAAGTCTGCAAAATTTCTGTGCTTCTCCGTCTCGCTCTGGCTTCAAGCTCCTCTTTGCCAGATCCAATTCGCTTTCTGGAGCATCTCACTGGCCCCAAGTGTGTCTTTCCAGCCCCATAGCTATTAACCAAAATCGAAGCCCACCCCTCCCTTAGTCCCCATAAAAGCCTCCGCTGGCCTCAGACCTGAGTGTCCGGTGCTGGAATTGGGAGTGAGCCTGGGAAGCTGCTGTCCCCCGGAACAGCGCGATCCTAAAGTTTTTTAGTGGCCACGTTAAAAGACGTTAAAAAAAAAAAAAGTGAAATTAATTTTAACAGCGCATTTTGCTTAACCCAGTGTATCGAAAGTATTATTGCAACATGTAATGAGTATAAAAATGGTTGAGACCTTTTACATAATCCCCCAACCCCACCCGCGCACGAAATCGGGCGTGCATTTTACATTCAGCATGTCTCAGGTCAGACTCGGCGAATTCAGGTGCTTGGAACCGCCATAGGGCATGTAGCTACCCTATTGGGCCGCCGGGTCTACGTCATGTAAATACAAATTTGCCTAATGAACATTAGGAATAGCCCTGGCCCCCACCCCCAGCCTCCTGGGACTTTTTCACTTTCTTCCTCATCCCCAGAGTATCCTCCCCAGCCAGTCAGCTGGCTCCTCTCTCCTCGCTTCCCTCTTCTTCCGGTTCGTCCTCAGCCCCTCCCTCCAGGAAGGCCCCTGGGAATTCCAGATCGTCTCCCTCCGTTCCACAAAGCAGGGCAGCTTACCCAAGCTCTGCCCACCCAGCCCTGCTCCAGGAGGGGGCCGAGCTCTTCCTGGGGAGGCAGGGGAATTGTCTTTCCTCTTGTACTTGAGAGGTATGCCTCACTTTCTTGGTCTAGTTTCTCACTTTCAGACAGCAAAAATTCAGACACTCAAGGGGACCATGTCCCAAATCCTCTTAGTTCCTGAGGTTTGAAGAGCAGCCCCGTCTCAAAAAAATGAATCCAAATCTTTCCTGCCCCTGACTTCAGAGAACAATGGATATCTGTATTTTTTTTTTTCATCCAAAGGTCAGCCACAACCCCTGCCCTTAATAAGTAAAAATGGCTCCAGGCTTCATCTGTCTCTTTTTTTGTTGTTGAGCTACAACACCCAAGTCTTAAGTGTGAAGCTCATTGATCGTCTAAATAACACGTGACTGTGTTCATCTGACCAGATTAGGGTATGGACTGTGTCCAGTTCCCCTCTGTCCAACAGTCTGGCTTCTTTTGCGCACTCCCCCCACCCCGAGCTCTACCAGGTTCGTTCATTCTTGTATCCCACAGAGTAAACCACTCTGAATGTACCAGAAGTCTTACAGCATTCTACCATTAGTGAACATTTGAATTGTTTCCAGTGTTTGGCCATTATGAATGCTCTCCTGTGAACCTTGTTGTACAAGTCTTTGGGGGGACGTGCTCCATTCGTTTTTCTTGGGTAAATCCCATGGGCCGAAGGGCAGGATCGCAGGGAGATGGAGGCTTGGCTTCAAAAGATCCTGCCAGGGGCGCCTGGGTGGCTCAGTCCTTAAGTGTCTGTCTTCGGCTCAGGTCATGATCCTGGAGTCCCTGGATGGAGCCCTGCATCAGGCTCCCTGCACAGCAGGAAGCCTGCTTCTCCCTCTCTTACTCCCCGTGCTTGTGTTCCCTCTCTAACTGTGTTTCTGTCAAAAGAGACTGCCAGACATCTTCCAAAGTAATTGTGCCAACTTACATGCTGCAGTGCACAGTTCCCCTTATCCCTATCCTTGCCAAGGCTTGGGTCATTCCCCAATCTTTTTAATCTACTAGAGTGTTTATCATGTATCAAGTTCTGCTCTAACTCATTTAATTAGTTCATTATTAGTTTCCTGGGGCTACTGTAAATTTGTTGTTTCATGGTTCTGGAGGCTAGAAGTCCTCCGGATTCCTTCTCAGAGCAAGGGAAGGAACTCTCCTTGGCTTGTTGGATGGGCATCTTCCCCATTGTCTTCCCTTTATGTGTCTCTGTGTCCAAATTCCCCCTTTTTGTAAGGACACCTGTCTTACTGGATTAGGGCCCACTCTAATTACCTTAACTTGATTACCTCTGCAAAGACCCTATCTCCGGGGCGCCTGGGTGGCTCAGTTGGTTAGGCGACTGCCTTTGGCTCAGGTCATGATCCTGGAGACCCGGGATCGAGCCCCACAGCGGGCTCCCTGCTCGGCGGGAAGCCTGCTTCTCCCTCTCTCACTGCCCCTGCTTGTGTTCCCTCTCTGGCTGTGTTTCTCTCTGTCAAATAAATAAAATCTTAAAAAAAAAAATAGAGGTGAATATTATCATTCCCATTTTACAGATGAGGAAATTGAGGCACAGCCAGATCCCACAGCTACTGAGTGGCAGAGCTGGGATTTGAACCCTGGCCATCAGATTCTGAGCCCAGCCCCTCAACCACTACACTATATTGCCTCAAGTAGGCAGTGAAAAATCCAGAATTACTCTCTTTGTGCCCCTCCCCAGCAGCCTCTTGGATTCACAAAGGATACTGAGTGTTTCTCACTGTTACCTCTTGCTCTGATTTTCTGTTTCTGTTGAATTCTTTTTCTCCCCAGTATTGCTTTTTACATTTTCCCCCCTAACTTTTAGTTCTATTTTTATCAGAGTTATACATCCACATAGTTTGGAAAGTCAAATAGAAGATTTTTTTTTAATGAAAACCAACAGTCTTCCATCTGCCTATCCCTCCATTTCTCCCACCCCAGAGGAATCTGCTTTTACCTTATTTATTGTATCATCTTGCTATTTGTGTCTCTGTGTCTAAATACCATGTTTGTGTGGCTACCTCTTGATTTTTCAATTTTAGGTATTTTCCATTCACTGCTTACTATGGAAGACACATACTCATACTCTTATTTAAATTACTCCAGCCTCCCACACTGTGACTCTGGCTAGATGAATATGTAGTGTTTACATATTATGACTGTGTAAATGCTCCCACAGCTGCCACAAGTAGTAAACCATGATTACTTTCCTCTCCCACACAATTCTTTGTTTTTCCTGGAGTTAATAATTGTCTAATTTTTTTTCCAGTTGCTTAGTGGCTGAGTTTTCTTTGTTAATTCAGAATTATCTGTTAACTGTATGAATCTCTTCTTCATATATCCATTTGCATCAGGTACTCCATTAATTTCATCATATGGAAGAAGCTTCTCTCCTGGCCTCTGGCCTCCTCTGGCCTCCTCTGGTCTGCCTCATACCTACCATCTTGATCCCTTCCTCTACACCCTGTTTTGTTTCCTGTCATATTCTAATTCTCATTATTCCTGGATTTTTCTCGTTCTTCTGAGCCTGAGCCTCCTGACAAAAAAAGTACATGGTTGCGGTGAGGGGACAGGTAAAATTTTAGAGATACTATGTATCTGAAAATATCTTTGGTCCTGATAGGACTTCTGGATGGGGATAAAATTCGGGGCTGGAGATCATTTTTTCTTTTTCTTTTTCTTTTTTTTTTAAGATTTTATTTATTTGACAGAGAGAAACACAGCCAGAGAGGGGACACAAGCAGGGGGAGTGAGAGAGGGAGAAGCAGGCTTCCTGCCAAGCAGGGAGCCCGATGTGGGGCTCGATCCCGGGTCTTCAGGATCATGACCTGAGCCGAAGGCAGTCGCTTAACCAACTGAGCCACCCAGGCGCCCCTGGAGATCATTTTTTTTTTTTTTTAGAATTTTGAAGGCATCATTCTGTTGTCTTATAATTTCCAGTATTACTGTTAAGATTCCAAAGTCATTCTCATCCATAAGCCTGTGTGTCACCCGTTTTTATTTTCCCTGTCCTCAGTATGCTGACATTTCTCAGCAACATCATTTATTTTCATTACTGGATTTTCCAATTGTATCCTTGTGGCATTCATTCTGGGAAACTTCCTTAATTTCTTTCAATTCTGATTTCCCCCTTCCCTCCATTTCCCTCTGGAACTCTTACCTTTTCTTTCTGGAACTCTTAATTAATTTGATATTGGGCTTCCTGAACTGTCTCTTTCTTTTACCCTCTTTTATTTTTCCATCTCTTTATCTTTCTGCCCTACTTCCTGAGACTTTTTCTTAACCTTATCTTCCACTCTTTTATTAAGCTTTTCATTTTTGCTAGTATATTTTCAATTTCTAAGAACTCTTTTTTTAAGTTTACTTTTTTTTAGTATTCTTTACACCCAACACAGGACTTGAACTCACAACTTTGAGATCAAGAGTCACATGTTCTTCCAACGGAGCCAGCCAGTCACCCTGCTAAGAACTCTTTTCCTGATCTCTGAATTTTGATAGTATTTTATAAATTTTATAGTATTATTTGATAGTATCCTATGTTTTACGATATGCTATTCAAAGTTGAATATCTTGGCTTGTTTCTCTAATGATATTGGTAGTTGATGGGTTTTGTGCATTTTTTCCTCTCTGCATTATCTGTTTCCTCCAAGTCCCTCCCACCTCCCATTTGTTGGTTTTGTTTCTGTCTTTCTTATTGAGACTTTACTGATGTCTAATAATCCTCGGTAGTCTGTCCATATTTGGGAGTGGGAAGTCCAAAACTCTAGAAGTGGAGGGGCTGTGATTACATGACTGGGATTGTAGGTGATCTGTCTGGACCATCTTTGTTGCGGAATTCCCAATGTCAGTATTTTTTTGGCTTTTATCTTAGTCATATGTATATACATATAAAATACATTTATATGTGCGTGTACATGTATCATATACATATTATATATGTAATGTTTTTAATATAGAGAGGAACAAGGAAAACAAATACTGAATCATGATCTCCCTGACAAAATAACCCTTAATGATATGAAAGTTAAAAGACATTCATTCAGGGGCGCCTGGCTGGCTCAGCTGGAAGAGCATATGACTCTTGATCTTGGGGTCATGAGTTTGAGTCCCATGTTAGGTGTAGATTACTTAAATAAACCTAAAAAAAAGACATTCATCCATTCATCCAGTAAGTATTAAGATTTTCTTCTGTTTTTCTTAAAGATTTTATTTATTTGACAGAGAAACACAGCTAGAGATGGAACACAAGCAAGGGGAGTGAGAGAGGAAGAAGCAGGCTTCCCATCAAGCAGGGAACCTGATGCGGGGCTCGATCCCAGGACTCCAGGATGACCTGAGCTGAAGGCAGAGGCTTAACAAGTGAGCCACCCCAGTGCCCCAAGTATTAAGATTTTCTTGCACCAGGCACTGAGGATACAGCAGTGAACAAATTGAAGTCCTTGCTCTCGTGGACCTTCCTTTCCAGTCTGGGAGACAAACACACATGTGTTCCTTGAGCATTAGTCTCCAGGAGCCCTCTACAATGAGCGAGCTGTTCTAGATCTGGGCAGTCTGATGTGGTGTCCAGCAGTTCCTACTCATTTGACATGTGGTGGGTTGTAACTAAGGAACTGGATTTTTAAATTTTTTTGAGTTTTTAAATTTTAATTCAAAACTCCAGATAGCTCTGTGTGGCTAGTGGTCACCATAATGGACAGCACTAGAAAACGTCATCCTTACGGAGGAGTAGCAGGGAATCAGTACCTCCTGTGGTTTTGGCTGGCTCACATACGAAATGTGCTCTCACCCCACCACAGAGGGCAAACAAGCACACAAGAAGAGAAAAGAAATATATCTCTTAAAAAGAAATACAGAGACACAGCTTCTCCTCCCAGCCACTTCTGGGAACCCATTTGGTGAGAGATGCTCAGTTTCTCACTTGCACAGGAAGGGCAAAAAAGGAACCCTCAAGGGGCGCCTGGGTGGCTCAGTCGTTAAGTGTCTGCCTTCGGCTCAGGTCATGATCCCAGAGTCCCAGGACTGAGACCCGCATTGGGTTCCCTGCTCGGCGGAAAGCCTGCTTCTCCCTTTCTCATTCCGTCTGCTTGTGTTCCCTCTCTAGTTGTGTTTCTCTCTGTCAAATAAATAAAGAAAATCTTAAAAAAAAAAAAAAAAGGAAACCTCAAGTCCCCTTTCCATAAAGCATGATTTTTTTTTAAATTTCTCTCTGATCGCCTAAACTGTGTGTGCACACACACCTCTTTATGCATTCCTTATTGAAAGCGTGCACTATTCTAATCTTCCTTTTTCCATGGAGAAAAAAACCTCTTGGCATCTCTTCCATATTAATGAAGTTTTGCCTCCCACTTTCAGGCCTGGCCCACAGAATGTCCATCTCGAACCAGCCTGAATTAATCCATCAGGCTATACTTTGTGGAAACATCTATTGTATGTCAGGTCCTGTTCTTGACCCTGTGGATACAGCAGTGAACCCAACAGACAAGACCTGTTCCCTCATGGAAGTTAAATTCCAGTGGCAGGAGATGGACAATAAACTTAATAATCAAGAACATATAGTAGTTACAAGGGGATACGCACTATGGGCAAAAGTACGGCCAGGGGAGCGTGTTTGGGAGACCTGGGGAGGAGGCTGCGGGTTGCAGTGTTAAATAAGGTACTCAAGAAGGTGTATTTTGAGCAAACACTTGAAGGAAGTGAGGGACAGAGCCAGGTGGCTCTCTGGAAGAAGAATGTTCTGGCACAGGGAACAGCCAGTGCAAAGGCCCTGAGGCTGGAGGGTGCTGGAGCCATCCAGGAACTGCGCATGAAGGCCAGGGTGGCTGGAGCAGGGTGAGTGAGGCACGCATGGGTGAGAGATGAGGGCAGAGAGGTAGGAGGGACTCAGGGGTGCTGGAGGGCCTTATAATGGGAGGTAACTCCAGCTACTGAGTGAAGTTGGGAGCCAGAGGAAGGTAGTGAGCTGAGGAGGGACAGGAAGCTGACTCAAATGTAAGATCCCTGTGGTGACAAAGTGGGAATAAACAGGAAAGCAAAGACAGATGCCCAGATTTTTAATTTTTCCCAAACCTAAACAAGGCTGTGGGACATGGCTGAGTCTCAGTAGAGGTCTGGTGACAATGGCAGGGGATAGGGAATAGGGAGTAGGGGTAGGGAGGTAGGCATTCTATTGCATAAGGACTGAGCAAAGGACTAAAAGGGAAGGCTCTTTAGATCCCCTCTTCCTGAAAATCCCTCAAAACTCCCTGCCACTGGGAGCCTCGATTTCTGGCCTCTCTGCCATGCCCCTGGCCTCCCCACTAATGGACACACTCCTTCCATTTCATCCTAGTCCTCAGTCCTTCCATCCCTCTCCTCTCTATATATATGTTTCCAGATGTCAGCTGGGGTCTCCCTGCCTGTTAGGAGCCATTTAAAATTAATTTCAAACCCCATTCCCCAACTGTGGGCTGGTTACTGCCCTCCCCAAGTTTCTGCTCCTTCTCCAAAGCCTCCATTTCTTTGCCCCACCCCCAGGTTTTTGCTTTGGCTAGAGTCCATTCAGTGTGGGGAATCTGCTGACTGTCTCCCTATTTGGGGTCTGTGGACTAGTTCTGTCCTTTTCCTTCATTTCTCTGCAACCAGTCATGTTGCATAAAAGCAACAAGGTATTTACGTGTTCACATGTGAGAGTGTGGATGGGGCTTTACTGAAGATTTGGGGTCCCAGAAACATTTACATCCACAGATAGGCAAACAACTCCAAAACTCCTTTGCCTTCTCCACGACCCAGAGTCCAGGCACATGCCTTAATCTCTCTCGTTTTCCCCAGACCTGCGCTGTCCAGGACTATTAAAATTAATTAAAAATAAATAAAATTTAAAGTTCTGTCCCTTGGGCTTACTGGTCACCTTGTTGCAGGGCTGGCAGCTGCCATGTTGGACAGGGCAGAAGGGCCATGCCTGTCATTGTGGAACATTCTTTGGGCTCTGCTGGGCCAGCTTCCTGTCAGATCATTAGGCATGTATCTTGTCCCCTAGAATAGTTACCCAGTGTTCCTCACCATGGATTTATTCATTCACTCATTCACGTATTCCAGAGATATTTACAGCCACCTTGTATGCGCTAGGAGCTGTGCTGGGTCACAGCCTGGAGTGTGTCCCCGCTGGACCCTGCTCGAGGGGAGCTCACAGTCTAATCGGAGAAGCTGAGATTAATCGAATTATCACAGAACTACGTGTGAAGGAAGTGACACACACTGTATCCATCCGTGAGCACTCATTCCATCTCCCTGCTTGTCTTCCCATCAAGGTTTAGAAATTAGGGTCTAGTGGGAGAACCCAAGCAAAATAAGATGCATGTCTGGGCCTGCGTTTCCCATCTGAATGATGGAGATAACAGTTTCTACCTTCTGCCTTGAGAGGATTCAGTTATTGCGGTAGCTGCAACAGCGCCTCACACAATAGAAATGATCATTAGTGTTATTATTTGGTGTATGAGTCCCCTTTCCGAGCCCCTGTCCTCCCCTGTAAAACGGAGCGTGCAGAACCTTCTGGGGAGGGCTTCCGTGAACACTGAATGTATCAATCAAAGCTAACATGTCCTCCAGCACTTTCTTAGCACCAAGCGCCCTCTTAAACCTTTGCAACGACTGGGAAGGGAGGTGTTGCTCTTATCCCCACTTTACAGATCAAAACTGAGGCACCAAGAGGTACAATGACTTGCTCAAGAGTTTACCACCAGTCAGGATTTGGAGCAATTGGAGGTTAGGGGTGAGGGGGGATTCTGGGCTGGACCATGAGAGCATCTGGGTGGAACCGACCCTGCTTTTTATGCCCCCTGCCCCTAGGAAGCTGGACGCCTTCATCTATGATGCAGCAGTGCTCAACTACATGGCCCGCAAGGATGAGGGCTGCAAGCTCGTCACCATTGGCTCGGGCAAGGTCTTTGCGACAACAGGCTACGGCATTGCCCTGCACAAGGGCTCCCGCTGGAAGCGGCCCATCGACCTGGCACTGCTGCAGTTCCTGGGGGACGGTGGGCTGCGCACAGGGATGCCTCAGGGGCGGGGAGTGGGGGACCAGAGCCCTGGGTCCTGGGCAAAGGAAGGGATTAGGATCAGGACACCAGGGTCTGAGGGAAGAGAGGGCTGGGCACCTATACTCCTATAAGAGGATCCTCAGACGGTGCCCCTGGAAGGTGAACTATGACGGCCCCCCACCCCACCCCACCCCCTTTCTCCAGATGAAATCGAGATGCTGGAGCGGCTGTGGCTTTCGGGGATCTGCCACAATGACAAAATCGAGGTGATGAGCAGTAAGCTGGACATCGACAACATGGCAGGTGTCTTCTACATGCTCCTGGTGGCCATGGGCCTCTCCCTGCTGGTCTTCGCCTGGGAGCACCTGGTGTACTGGCGCCTGCGGCATTGCCTGGGGCCCACCCACCGCATGGACTTCCTGCTGGCCTTCTCCAGGGTAGGGGGGAGAGAGGGAGCAGAAGGGCCAAGCACTGGCGGGAGGCAGGCGGGGATGCTTATGGGAGGGACAGGAGGGACGGAGGGGACGGAGGGAAGGCAGGCGGAGCCCGGCATCCCGCACTGACCCTGCCTCTCTCGCCCCCCCCCCCCCGCAGGGCATGTACAGCTGCTGCAGTGCCGAGGCCGCCCCGCCGCCGGCCAAGCCCCCGCCGCCGCCGCAGCCGCTGCCCAGCCCCGCGTACCCGGCCGCGCGACCCGCGCCCGGTCCCGCGCCTTTCGTGCCCCGCGAGCGCACGGCGGTGGACCGCTGGCGTCGCACCAAAGGTGCAGGGCCCCCCGGGGGCCCAGGCCTGGCCGACGGCTTCCACCGCTACTACGGCCCCATCGAGCCGCAGGGCTTGGGAGTGGGCGAGGCGCGCGCTGCTCCCCGGGGCGCGTCCGGGCGCCCTCTGTCCCCGCCGGCCGCGCAGCCCCCACAGAAGCCGCCGCCCTCCTACTTCGCCATCGTGCGCGACAAGGAGCCGGCCGAGCCCCCCGCCGGCGCCTTCCCCGGCTTCCCCTCACCGCCCGCGCCCCCCGCCGCCCCTGCCACCGCCGTCGGGCCGCCGCTCTGCCGCCTGGCCTTCGAGGACGAGAGCCCCCCCGCGCCCGCGCGCTGGCCGCGCTCGGACCCGGAGAGCCAACCCCTGCTGGGGCCTGGCGCAGGCGGCGCGGGGGGTGCGGGAGGCGCGGGAGGCGGGGCCCAGGCCGCGCCTCCCCCGTGCCGCGCCGCGCCGCCCCCCTGCCCCTACTTGGACCTCGAGCCGTCGCCGTCGGACTCGGAGGACTCGGAGAGCCTGGGCGGCGCGTCGCTGGGCGGCCTGGAGCCGTGGTGGTTCGCCGACTTCCCCTACCCGTATGCCGAGCGCCTCGGGCCGCCGCCCGGTCGCTACTGGTCGGTTGACAAGCTCGGTGGCTGGCGCGCGGGCAGCTGGGACTACCTGCCCCCGCGCAGCGGCCCAGCCGCCTGGCACTGCCGCCACTGCGCCAGCCTGGAGCTGCTGCCGCCGCCGCGCCATCTCAGCTGCTCGCACGACGGCCTGGACGGCGGCTGGTGGGCGCCGCCGCCCCCGCCCTGGGCCGCGGGACCCCCACCCCGGCGCCGAGCCCGCTGCGGGTGTCCGCGGCCGCACCCCCACCGCCCGCGGGCCTCGCACCGCCCTCCCGCCGCCGCCGCACCGCACCACCACCGGCACCGGCGCGCCGCGGGGGGCTGGGACCTCCCGCCGCCGGCGCCCACCTCGCGCTCGCTCGAGGACCTCAGCTCGTGCCCCCGCGCCGCCCCCGCGCGCAGGCTCACCGGGCCCTCCCGCCACGCGCGCCGGTGCCCGCACGCCGCGCACTGGGGGCCGCCGCTGCCAGCCGCGCCCCACCGGAGACACCGAGGCGGGGACCTCGGTACCCGCAGGGGCTCGGCGCACTTCTCCAGCCTCGAGTCCGAGGTATGACGCGGCCGCGGGGGCCCCAGCGCCCCCTCGGTCAGCGCAGGCCACGGCCCGAGGGGGCGCGCGCAATGAACAGGACCCGCGTGGGTTGGGAAGGAAAAAATGGACCTGGCCGGACCCCGCCTGGAGCAGCGTCCTGCGCCCCCTCGCTTTGGGGGCACCACGAGCCGGAAAGGATTTGGTCCCCCCGAATCTCACCCAGACTGAAATGTGGGGGCCTCGGAGCCCACTGGAGTTTGTTTGTTTTTTTTTTTTTAAACCCGACAAGGGCTTTTTAACGTCACCAGATGGGGCAGGAGGTGGGGGGGGTCACGCCACGCCGGTGTCCCACCCCCACGCCCGGGGCCGTGGCCCCCTCATCACTGTGCAGCTCCCCGGCTCCAGCCACGCCTCCGGGGAAGCCCGTTTTTAACCTTTCATCCATTGGGACTCAAAACTGTGAGACGCGTTCGCCAAACTGTGACCCCAGACCTTGGTCCCGCCACACAAAAACCCCTGACCCCAGACTGTGACTTCCAACCCCTAAAAATGGTCATCCGACCCCAGGCTGTGACCCCCGACCCCAAACTGTGACCTGAATCCCAGACTGTACCCCGACCTGACCGCGACCCTGGACGTCAAACCTTGACACACCCTCCTCCTTTTCCACATTGGTCGCTCCTCCTTATTTTGACCTAGGACACTCCCAACGGAAGCCTCGCCTCCCCTTGCCCTAGTGTTGATCCCAGCCAACGTCGGGCCAAAACTCCCCCACCCTGCCGCACCTACCACCCCTACGTGCCACCATACACAGCCTCACCAAATCCAGCCCCTATTTGTGACTTCCCCATGATGACCCTGCAGATCCCCCCCACAAAAGCCTCCTCTTCCTAGATCTCCAGCCGGGTCTGGAGCTGGGTTGTGGAGGGGACGGTCTGGGAATCCACTCCCACCACCCACCTCCCCCCCCCCCCACTCTCCTGTTACACATCGCAGTGTTTGGAATAAACCATGTTTTTATGCCTCCTCAGTCCAAGTGTGAACTCCGTGTTTGTCTCAGCCGCCCTCAAACTTCTCTGGAGGAAACAGAAACTGAGAAAAGCCCCACAGAGGAAGAGAGGGCAGAAGGAAAATTATATTGAGAACACTGACCCTGGAGGGAGGTGGGAGACAAAGACCCAGCAGGAAACAGTGAGAAAAGATCCTGAGAAGGAATGATAAGGGGTGAGGGCGGACAGACACCTAGGAAGGACGAACAGCGAGCCCAACAAAGATCCAGGATCAGAACATTTCAGGATTAAGTCTAGGGGCCCATTACTACCGCGGGAAGCAACGCGACTTGCTAGATTCTTCATATCCTGTTCATGCAAGCGAGGGGAGAGTCTAGTATATCCTAACCAATCCGTCTATCTTGAATGCCGTTAATCTCACCAGTGAAAATCTATTTCTAGCATTTCATTATGCCAATTAGCCAAACCTTTGGTGCTGATGAGCGATAAAGAGAGCCAAAGCGTTTGTAGTAATGGTCTCCAGAGGGCTGACTTTCTGATTAAGTGCTCGCTGACCATAGGTGCAATGTGAACGCCTGGTTAGGCTATTAACTGCCCCAAGAGGGTAGCCTTAACAGACTAACTTACACATATCATCCTGTCTACACTAAAGCACTTTGAAGTGAATTAAAGCCATCATAACAAGGGGGAGAAAGGAAACGGGCTCTACGGGTCCTCAGGGAGCAAAAAGCCAGTCCACTTGCCACTAAGAACTCTTATTTGCATACATGAACAATATAGTGGAAAGGAAGCAATGAGAGTGTCAAAGGCGGAAGATGGAGTTGGAGCTTGTAACCCCCCCAGTAGGAGAAAACTGGCTTCGTACAGAACTACAACTCCCAGGAGGCCTTGCCATAGCTCTGCAGAAAAGCGCCGCAAAGTCACACAAAGGATGTAGTGTCTCCGTAACCGTGGGCCTCCGTCGCTAGGCTGGGACGCCGTTACCTCAGCTCCCCTTCACTCTCTCGCCACCACCCTCTCAAATTGGTGAGCTGGGAGGTTTCCCAGGCAACCGGGCGGCCGGGCGGATCTCCCAAGGAGGAAAACGCAACCCGGAAGTGACGTCCTTACCTCGCGCCCGCGGTAAAAGGGTTCGAAGATGGCGGCGCGCAAGGGTAGGCGGCGCACGTGTGAAACCGGGGAACCCATGGAGGCCGAGCCCGGCGACACAGGGACCGAAGGCCTGACCCAGGTCTACCTGCCCGGCCGCGGGCCGCCGCTACGTGAAGGAGAGGAGCTAGTCATGGACGAGGAGGCCTACGTGTTGTACCACCGAGCGCAGACTGGTAGGGCTTAGCACCAGGACTCTTGGTCCTGAGTTAGGAGGGGACCGGGATCCTGATCCCTTAGCGGGGCTGGCCTTGAGTCTTTAACTTTCGAGGCACTCTGAGAGAGAAGACTGAGTTGTAAGACGTGCAAACAGGGCGCCTGGGTGGCTCAGTGGGTTAAAGCCTCTGCCTTCGGCTCAGGTCATGATCTTGGGGTCCTGGGATCGAGGCCCACATCGGGCTCTCCGCTGGGCGGGGAGACTGCTTCCTCCTCTCTCTCTGCCTGCTTCTCTACCCGTCTGTGATCTCTCTCTTTGTCAAATAAATAAAATCTTAAAAAAAAAAATACGTGTGGGGGCGCCTGGGTGGCTCAATTGGTTAAGCGACTGCCTTCGGCTCGGGTCATGATCCTGGACACCCGGGATCAAGTCCCACATCGGCTCCCTGCTCCGCGCGGGAAGCCTGCTTCTCCCTCTCTCCCTCCCCCTGCTTGTGTTCCCTCTCCGGCTGTGTTTCTCTCTGTCAAATAAATAAAATCTTAAAAAAAAAAAAAAGTGTGAAAACATCATACGCGAGGGGGTTGAGATTTCTGTCCCATCCTAATTTTCCATCCCCTTCTATTCCCAGGAGCCCCCTGCCTTAGCTTTGACATAGTCCGGGATCACCTGGGAGACAACCGGACAGAGCTTCCTCTTACACTTTACCTGTGTGCTGGGACCCAGGCAGAGAGCGCCCAGAACAATAGGTGAGTGAGACCTGAGGTTTTATCCAGGACCAGGAGTCTGAGCCCCCAGCTCCCGTCCCCCAGGACCTAGAAGACAGGGTTTGCTGCTTTTCTCCTCCCTCCCTCCTAAGGATCTTGCCTCATTCATCCCACATTTTCCCCCAGACTGATGGTGCTTCGGATGCATAATTTGCATGGAACAAAGCCCCCAGCATCAGAGGGCAGCGATGAGGAGGAGGAGGAAGACGGTGAAGAAGATGAAGATCGGAAGCCTCAGCTGGAGCTGGCTATGGTCCCCCACTATGGCGGCATCAACCGAGTCCGGGTAGATACAGTCCCAGGAGCCTTCTCTACATTTTCTTTCTTTCTTTCTTTCTTTCAGAAGCAGGCTTCCTGCTGAGCAGGGAGCCCATTGTGGGGCTCGATCCCGGGTTTCCAGGATCATGACCTGAGCCGAAGGCAGTCGCTTAACCAACTGAGCCACCCAGGCGCCCCTACATTTTCTGATCTCCACCCCTAACCCCCTTGTCCATGCCTTTCAGCTTTTAGAAAAGTACCTGGCACACGATTTTTATATATTAGTTTGCATATCTCATATTTATCTTCATCATTGTCACTGTGTGCTAGGAGCAATGGGGGGCTGCTTTTTACGTTCTTTCCTTTTCAGTAAAATGGTGAAATTGCAAAACTTGCCTGAGGAGCTGACAGGAGGCTGAAATAGAATCACATATGGTTATTTCTGGTACCTAGAGACTGCAGCTGGTTGTAGTATAGAGATGTGTGTTTTCTGTTATTGTTCAGGAACTGTTCTGGGCTCTGGGGTCACTTTTGTACTGCTGAGTTATAGCTCCTTTGGAGCAGACTGATGTATGAATGCTATGAGACGATGTGTGAACAGCAGTCGGGGCAGTGCTTGGCCCCTTTGCTGTATGTTCCCATTCAAGAGTTATCGCGTTTCGGGCACCATTCTGTGCCCTAGAGATTTAACAGAGAGCAAAAATGTTTCTGGTTTTGTGAAACTTACGTGCCAGCAGGGAAGGGAACAAGCAAAAGCTGAGTAAATGCACTTGGAGGTTCTCAGTATTGTGGAGAAGAGTAAAAAGGAAGAAAAGGGAAGTAGGATGTTCCTGGAGTGGGTTTGCTATTTTAAATAGTGCTGTCAGGGAAGTATTTATGATAAGGTGTCATTTGAACAGAGACCCACAGGAAGTAAGGGAATGAGCCAAAGATTTCTGTCGGGAAAGTGTTATAGGCAAAAGAAACACAGGTATAAAGGCCCTGGAACAAACGTGGCATATTTGAGGAAGTTCAAGGAAGGCAGGGAGACTAGAGCAAATGGCTGAAGGGGAGAGTGACAGCATATGGGGAATAGGAACGAGGTGATGGGTTATGTGGAGCTTGTAGGCTGATTTAAGGACTTGGCTTTTACTTGAGAAAGTGTGAGCAATTGGAGGGTTTAGAGCAGAAGACAAATGGGGTCTGACTTATGGGGTTTGTTTTTATATTGTTTTTTTATTTTTGAGAAATGGGAACAGAGAATCTTAAGCAGGCTGCACTCGGAGCACCCAGCCCAATGTAGGGCTTGATACCGACACCCTGAGCGTATGACCTGAGCCGGAATCAAGTCAGACGCTCAACCGACTGAGCCACCCAGGTGCCCCAGGATGTGACTTGTGTTTTAAAGAGATTCCCTCTAGGGGCACCTAGGTGGCTCAGTCGTTAAGCATCTGCCTTTGGCTCAGGTCGTGATCCCAGAGTCTCGGGATCGAACCCCGCATCGGGCTCCCTGCTCGACAGGAAACCTGTTTCTCCCTCTCTCACTCCCCCTGCTTGTGTTCCCTCTCTCGCTGTGTTTCTGTCAAATAAATGAATAAAATCTTTAAAAAAGAGAGAGAGAGAGAGAGAGAGAGACTTCCTTTGGCCACTGTATTGAGAATAGACTGCAGGGAGGCAAGGGAGGACAGTCCTATGGAGAGGCCATGAATCAAGGGAAAAGATGACAGGGGTTGCAGGAGCGGTGATGCTAGAGGTTGTGAGGACTTGAAAGTGGAGTATTTTGAGTGTAGCTAGCACAGGGTGGGTGTGAGGAGGAAAAGACAAGTCACTGAGTCCCACAGTTTGGGGCCTGAGACAGAGAGCCCCAGGGAAGAGGAGGTTGCCAGTGTGGTAATTAGGAGCTTGACTTTGGTCCTGTTCTGAATGGTTGGTGTGGTAGGAGGGGCTACTGGAAACCTTGAGGCCAGATGGGATCTCCTCGCGAGCAGACATTGCAGAGCAGAGAGACCCAAGGACAGAGGCCTGTGACCCGCCAATGTTTAGAGGGTTACAGAGACTAGTAGTCTGAACCCCTTTCCAAGGGTTGGTGGAGTTACAGCCTCCATTCCTGGGGGTCTTGGAGGCATTTTCCATCTCATAGCACTGCCCCTACACGTGCGGGAAGCTGTCCCAGGTACCACACTGGTCTTACAGGCTACTTCTGTCCCTGTGAAGGCTTCTGAGAGCCGGAAGCCTGGCCCTGGGGCTATGGGAGTCCTGAGCAATTGCAGTTCTGGTTCTCTGGGATGCTGGGAGCTGTGGTCACCACTCTAAGCCTTTTGTCCCTCCTCACTCCCTTTTCCTTCTCCCTGCCCCTGCAGGTGTCGTGGCTGGGCGAGGAGCCGGTGGCTGCTATATGGTCAGAGAAGGGCCAGGTGGAGGTGTTTGCACTGCGGCGGCTCCTGCAGGTGGTGGATGACCCCCAGGCCTTGGCGGTCTTCCTCCGGGACGAGCAGGCCCGTGTGAAGCCCATCTTCACCTTCACCGGCCACATGGGCGAGGGCTTTGCCCTTGACTGGTCCCCCCGTGTGTCTGGTGAGCCCCTGCGGTGCCCACTTGGTCCAGGGGGGTGAGCGGGAGCGGGGTCTGAAGGAAGAGTGGGGGCTAAGAGTGCAGGGAGAAGAGGGAGCTGGGACCACCTGCGTGCCAGCCGTTTCCTGACTTCTGGTTCTAGGGCGCCTGCTGACTGGTGACTGTCAGAAAAGCATCCACCTATGGATGCCAACGGATGGCGGATCCTGGCATGTGGACCAGCGGCCGTTTGTGGGCCACACACGCTCTGTGGAGGACCTGCAGTGGTCCCCGACTGAGGACACAGTGAGGGAGGGCTGGGGGATCTGGACTCCTGGGTCTTGGGGGGGGGTGGGGACTGGGGCTAGGTCCCAGTGAGGGGCATGCTAGAAGAAGAGGTCTCCACGGTGGGGTGGCAGGCACCCAGGGTCACACAGACTCTGCCTGGCCCAGGTGTTCTCTTCCTGCTCGGCTGATGCCTCCATTCGCATCTGGGACATCCGAGCTGCCCCCAGCAAGGCCTGCATGCTCGCCACCACCACCGCCCACGACGGGGATGTCAATGTCATCAGCTGGAGCCACCGGGAACCCTTCCTGCTTAGCGGCGGGGACGACGGGGCCCTCAAGATCTGGGACCTGCGGCAGTTCAAGGTATTTTCCCAGCTGGACGTTTCCCCCTCCAGGGAGCGCCTGCCCCCAGCAGCTGCTAGCATTTGCTGGTTTCCCTCCTTGGGTGTTTATCTCCCAGAGCCAGGAAGGACTGTCGAGGTGGGGTCTGGCCCTATTGGGGTGCAGATGAGGAAGTGACCTCAGCAGGAGAAAGGCTGTGATTGGTATAGGGTTGTTTGCTCCCCCAGCCAGAGACGGGACAGGAAACAACAAGCCTAGTGGCAGCAGCAATCCCCAACTCCCATCTCCCCGCTGGCAAGCCCGGCAGCTGGCTTTGTGGCCCGAGGCTTTAGGCACCTCTGATTTGTAAACTCTTCGTTAGCGAACTTTGTAGAATCAGCTGAGAATCAGAGCCCACATCATTCATTACAGGAGAGGAAACCAGTACAGAAAGGGTAGAAGCCGAGGTGACATCACCACTCAGCTGAGTTGACTTCCCAGAGCCAACAGGGGCTCTGGGCAGGAGGAATTGCAGCTCTGGCGTCCCTCTGGCCGCAGCCCCCACTAAATACAGCTCTGTGCCCTTCCTGGGACCCCCACAATGTAATCTTTTCTCCCTTCTGGTGTGATGAGTTCTATAGCACCAATTCTGAGGAAGCTTCTAGAAACAGCCCCCAAGTCATGTGTATGGGCAGCTTCTATGGCCAAGTTGATTGGCCACTGGAACTTGGGAACCACATCTTCAATTCAGAGAGACTCCAGTCCCCAGCAGCACCTTGGCTTTAGTCAAAGTGCAGGTTCTTTTTTCTCAGCTGCCCCTGGAGCCTGGGCACTGTGCTTCTGCCCTCTTTAAGGCCTTCATAGAATCTGCAGGTTTGAGAACCACCACCACCCCCGCTTTTTAAAGATCTATTTAGAGAGAGAGTGCATGCGCACACACATGAGCGGGGGGTGGAGGGAGACAATCTCGTGCAGCCCGACACGGGGCTCAGTCTCAGGACCCTGAGATCATGACCTGAGCTGAAACCAAGAGTCGGCGCTCCACCAGCTGAGCCACCCCAGGACCTTAAATACTGCCCCTTTTCTAAGAAATGGAAGTTAAGGCATGCCCAGGGAGGGCCAATGGTGGGGATTTTGTGACCTGGAACTAGAAGGGGCTTCTTTGCAGGTGAAACCCTGGTTCCCAGCAGCCCCCCAGGACATTAGACCCCGTATCACCAGTCGTACTTGGCCCTCTGTCCCCTTCTGAGAACCTGGGCTTGCGGGGGTTCCCAGGGGTGGCACCCTAGTGGAACCTGACGGCCAGAGAATGGCAAGGGCTCGCCCTGGGTCACCCCAGGGAGTGCAGCTGGGGTGCTCAGAGCCCCGGACTCCATTCTTCCCGCAGTCTGGCTCCCCAGTGGCCACCTTCAAGCAGCACGTGGCCCCCGTGACCTCGGTCGAGTGGCACCCCCAGGATAGTGGGGTCTTCGCGGCTTCGGGTGCGGACAACCAGATCACGCAGTGGGACCTGGCCGTGGAGCGCGACCCCGAGGCAGACAACGCAGAGGGCGCTGACCCCGGGCTGGCGGGCCTCCCCCAGCAGCTGCTGTTTGTGCACCAGGGCGAGACGGACCTGAAGGAGCTGCACTGGCACCCGCAGTGCCCCGGGCTCCTTGTCAGCACTGCGCTGTCCGGCTTCACCATCTTCCGCACCATCAGCGTGTGATGCGCCTGCCGCGGTGGCCCCAGGCCCTTCACTCGCCACCAAAGCCACAGCTGGGTCCACTGACCCGCCCTCCTCTAATACAGGGACTTCATGTGGCCTGTCAGCTGTCATCATGGATTCTGTGTCACATCTTGATCTTTGAAAGACTTCATTTGGTCCCGCGACCCCTCTTGCCAAAGACCTGGTTTGCCCGGTGACTGGGACTCTGGTTCGGTCCAGGGAGCCGTCCGAGGACAGGGCTCCGTCTGGCGCTGGGGGCCCCTCATGGGGAAGGACTTGGCTTGGTTCTGGCCGCCTTACCCCCACCCCCACCCTACTCCTCCACCACCTGTGTGAGGATTTGCTGGCCTGTTTCCCAGGTGAGCCTGGGGTGGCCACTGTCGCCATGCATATTTTGTGAGCTCCAGCCCCCGGCTTTACCTTTGACCTCTATATCCCAGGACCCAGTTGTAGCCGCTGGTCTCCCTGCCAGGGAACTCGAGCACTTTACTGTGGGTGGGCCGGATTGGTGGGGTGGGCTACTCCAGCAGAATCTGCTTTTGCCCTTTGTCTTCCCACCACAGGGGGTTTGGGCCAGACTTCCCAGTGGGGGACACTGGGAGTCTTCCTCCTCCCCAGCCGGCATCCGGGGCAGGCACTGTATGGGGAGGAAGGCCAGGGGCTCCAGAGGCAGTAAAGGACTGGAACGAGGCCTGATGTGTTGCGGGCTGCTTCCCTGGGAGGAAACGGCAGGAGGCGGTGGGAACCGGGTCCCCAGCTGTCCAGAGGCCACTGAGCTGGGGGAGGCTCCCTGGGAAGCCCTGCTTCATGCGGTCTCAGCCCCCATCGGGTGCTGTTCAGACCCACCTGCCCAGGTCTCCAGAGGGGTAGCTCACCTGTGTCCCCCAGCTTTCTAAGGCTTCATCTCAGAGGGAACCAGGGAGCCCCCCATTTCTGTTTTTTCGCCGCTGTCCCTTTTATCTCTCTCTTCCCTCATCTGTGTCCCCACTTCCCTGTGTCTTCCTACCCCCTCCCCCTTCTGTGTCTGCCACGGTGTCTCCTCTCCAGCCTGCTTGGGCTGCAGCCCAGCCGCCCTGCCTGGCCGTCCTCCCTGGCTCCCCCTCTGCGGCTCTGAGCTGGCCCCACCCCCTGCCCCCCCTCAGCCAGGCCTCTGATCCGCCTATGGCCAGAGAGGTCGGGCGCCCGGCAAAAGGCCCCCAGGGCCCGGGATACACTGCTGCCCCTCAGCAGCCACAGAGGCCTCCCCACGGTCCTAGCAGAGGACCCCCCCCAGTGGAGGGCATGGGGGTGGGCTGCCCCACCAGGTATGTGCCTCCATATATAGACTGGGGGTGGGGGGAAGTCCTGGGCTGAAACCTTCCCACACACCCCCCGCCATGTACCCTCCTTGCTTGGGCCCTTTCTGCCCTACATTCCCTATCCTCACTGGCCCCCCAGGAAGGTCCTGCCTCACCCTTGCTGACCAATTCCAGCCCCAGAACAGTCTCTTACCCTGGTTGGGTGCCTCCAGGTCTGACCCCTTCGATCTGCCTCTGCTCCCTCATCCCTGTCATCAGGGGCCTCTCGCCCGTCTCCACAACTCCAGCTCCCCATCTTTCACTTCCAGACACATCATCTCCCCTTCCCAACTGCTAGTTGGCCTGTCTCTCCTGTCCCCTCCTGCTGTGTCTCTTCCCTCTCTGTAGGTCTCTGACATCTCCCCAGGTCTCTGTGCCCCTCCCTCTAGGTACCTGTACTCCGGATGGAGTCTGTCTTTCCCTCTCTGGGCTCCTCAGCACCCTTCCCAACCCCCCTGAGCCTCTGGTCCCTCACACCCCAGTTCCCGCTCCTGCCCTCCAACCTGCTGTTCAGACCCCTTTGGTAGGTGGGGGAAAAGGGGGGGAGGGCAACACCCAGGGTCTCCAG
>PITA01011766.1:0-25417 GCA_004023965.1 Spilogale gracilis | reverse complement strand
GTCTTCGAAGGGGGAGGGGGGGTTTGAACCTGTGTCCCACCCACTGTGAGTGGGCCATGTGGGATGCAAACAGGGCCCTCTGGAGGTGAAGGCCCCCATCAACTTTGTGAAATGGGCACAGCCACTTCCGCCTCACAGGGCTGGGGGGGGCACCTAGGAGGTAGAGTCCTGCGTTGAAAAGGCTCAGGCCCCAAACTGGCATCCTACTGTCAGCACTGCGTGAGTCTGGCCAGGTCTCCAAGCCTGCTCCCGACCTGTGAAGTGGGGCAGTGATCTTGACTTCCCAGCGTCCTGGACAGTCAAGGTGAGGTGAGCGGTGGGGTCTGGCAGAGTCCAGTGGGTGGGGTGCATGCATCGCCTAACTCCTACAAGGCCCAGGACATAGTACGAGCTCAGGGGACAGGAGTGCCCCTGATAAGCTTATCTGTGGGTCACCGCTCAGGCTTTGGCACCTGAGTAACCTGGATGGGAGCCCAAGATGAAAAACGGACCTCAGTGCCTCAGTTTACTGAGAAAGATAAAGCCTCCCAACCCCCCTGCATCCGAGGGTTGTGGTTACAGATGGGTGAGAAGGTGGGGGAGGACCTGGCCTGGCACCCACTCCCCCTACCATGTCAGTGGCTCCTGATTGGGACCAACATGTGGGGGCTACTGGGCAGGAGAGGGCTGCAAACAAAAAGGTCAGAGAGCCTGGGTTCAAACCGGCCCTCCAGCCAACAGCCTCAGTTAACCCCTCTCTGGAAGAATGCTCTCCGAATCCCAGGGCTCTGGATCCTTGAGGTTGAGAAAAGAATCAAGGTTGGGGCACGTTGTCCATCCTCAACACAGACAGGGCCAGTCCACCCTGACCTGAGCTGTGGCTTCGTGTCTTAGAATGCAACAGCAGAGACGCCCAGGCAGTCACAGAGAGCAGGTGCAATGTTCAGTGTGGGGGGGAAAGGGCAGGGACCCGCTGGTGCTGGACTTGACACCAACTAACAGCCCTCGGTTTGGACACCCCAGGCCCTGCCTGGAAGCCCATGGGGACCCAGAGTGTGGCGCAAAGGCCACTGGGTACATAGGTGCTTGGTAAATAGCGATGGGACTGACTGCGGTGTATCTGACCTCTAACCACCACAGATGCTGGGGTGGGGGGTGATCAAGTCCCCAGGTCCCTTCCATGTGCTCTCCCTCCCTTCTCCCCCATCCTGTCAAGCAGCTGAGGTTCCACTTCCCAGAGGAGGGAGCTGAGGCTCAGGCAGGGATGTGACTTGCCACCAGTCCCACAGGAAGTGACTGAGCTCACTTCCATTAACCACCACCCCCCCCCGCCCACGAAAAAGCCCAGGCTCGCTCCACAGACGAGGCCCCAGGAAAGGAAGCTAGTGGTCCCAAGGCACATGGTGGGTCAGCCCCTGAGCCAGGACTGGGCCCTTGATCTAGATGCTTGGGAGACCCTTCCTGACCTTGAAGAAGTCCAATTTCCCCCATTTTACAGTTAAAGAAACTGCTTAGAATGATTTGCCTCAGATCTGAGTATCAGGACTGAGCTTGGGTTGGCTTTTTTTGGTTTTGTTTTGATTTTTTGTAACAGTTCATTGAAATAGATGTTAGAAAAGGAGGCACCTGGCTGCCTCAGCCAGTGGAGTGTGCGACTCTTGATCTCAAAATCATGAGTTGGGTATAGAGATAACATTTGAAGAAATATACATAATTCAGATAAAATAGAACACATACACTAAAGTGTACAATTCAGTGTTTTTCTAGCATTTTCATAGAGTAGTACCACCATCACCACAACCAATTTTCGAATTTTCTTTCTTTTTTTTAATATTTTATTTATTTACTTGACAGAAATACAGCTAGAGAGGGAACACAAGCAGGGGGAGTGAGAGAAGGAGAAGCAGGCTTCCCGCCGGCCCAGGGCCCGATGTGGGGCTCGATCCCGGGACATCCGGGATCATGACCTGAGCTGAAGGCAGTCGCTTAACCAACTGAGCCACCCAGGCGCCCCAATTTTTGAACATTTTCATCATCCCAATGAGAAAACCTGTGTCCTCTCTCACTCCCCAGCACCCTCATCTCCCCAGCCCTAGGCACCACTAGTCTCCTTTCTGAAGGTACAGATTTGCCCACCTGGACATACAAATGAAAATACGCACTATTTGTGTGTGGTTTTTTTTTTTTAAGATTTATTTATTTGAGAGTGATGGGGGAGAAGGAGAGTCATAATAGACGCCATGCTCACGGCTGAGCCCTATGCAGGCCTCACTCTCACCACCTTGAGATCAGATCCGAGCCAAAGCTAAGAGTCAGATGCTCCACCGACTGAGTCACCTAGGTGGTCCAACATGTGGTCTTCTGACTGGCTTCCCTCACTTTGCATTATGTTTTCAAGGTTCATCACATTGTAGAATGTCAGCGTTTCGTCTCCTCGCTGGGGAGAACGTCACTGTGTGGATCGATCACATTTAGTTATTCATCCATCAACTGATGAGTCCTCGGGTTGTTCCCATCTGTTGGCTATATGGAGTAACAGTGTCAGGAACATTTGTGTATAAGTGCTTTGTGCGGACGTTGTTTTGTTGTGAGTGGACACCCAGGCTATCTTCCCAGGTGAACGGAAAATAGCATCTCATTGTGGTTTTGATTTGCATTTCCTTGATGGCTGATAACATGGAGCATCTTTTTAGATGCTTTATGTGCTTATCTTCTTGGCTACTTGTATATCTTAGAGAAATGTCTCTTAGAATCCTTTGCCTAGTTTTCTTTTTAAAGATTGCTCGATTGAGAGAAAGAGACAGAG
The DNA here is from genome assembly GCA_004023965.1 of Spilogale gracilis. Lineage (NCBI taxonomy): Eukaryota > Metazoa > Chordata > Mammalia > Carnivora > Mephitidae > Spilogale > Spilogale gracilis. Next base: position 22,632 of record PITA01011766.1, on the reverse strand, counting down.
AGCACAGAACGGAGGGACAGAGGGAGAGGGAGAGAGTCTTAAGCTGACTCCACACTGAGCATGGAGCCTGACTCAGGGCTCAATCTCAAGACCTGAGATCACAACCTGAGCTGAAACCAGCAGTTGGATGCTTAAGCAACAGAGTCACCCAGGTGCCTCTCCTTTGCCTACTTTTAAATTGTGTCTTTTTATTACTGAATTGTAAGGGTTGTTTAAATATATACATTTTTAAGATTTTTAAAACGTTGAGAGGGCACCTGGGTAGCTCAGTGGGTTAAGGCCTCTGTCTTGGGCTCAGGTCATGATCTCAGGGTCCTGGGATCGAGGCCCGCATTGGGCTCTCTGCTCAGTAGGGAGCCTGCTTCCTCCCCTCTCTCTGCCTGCCTCTCTGCCTACTTGTGATCTCTCTCTGTCAAATAAATAAAATCTTAAAAAAAAAAAAAGTTGAGAGCGACCAAGTATGAGTGGGGGGCAGAAGGAGAGGGAGAAGCAGACAGTGCACTGAACAGGAAGCCCGATGTGGGGCTTGATCCCAGGACCTCAAGATTATGACCTGAGCCAAAGGCAGATACTTAACTGACTGAGCCACCCAGGCGCCCCTGTTTCGATATTTTAGATAAAAACTTCTATCCTTCGAAGCATAAAAATTTTTCTTTTTATTTTAAAGTTTTTATTTTTCTTTTAAAGATTTTATTTTTAAATAATCTCTATACCCAAAATGGAGCTTCAACTAACAACTGCAAGATCAACAATCCAACACCCGAGGGACTGAGCCAGCCAGGGGACCCTCAAAAGTTCTTAATTTTGATGAAGTTCAAATTCATCCATCATTTTTCCTTTTGTTCCTTCTGCTTTCTGAGCCTGTTTTTGAACCATAGGTAACCTAGAGCCCTGGCTCATCTCTCCATGCAGATTCCATGTTGAGAAACAGTCACCACTCTGTGGGCTCTGGATTGGTGACACTCAAATCCTAGTTCACTCAGCACTGACCTTGGGCAAGTTAAAACACTTTGTGTCTCTGTTTACTCACCTATATGATGAAGATAATAGGGCCTACACATACATCGTGTTAGGCTCATATATGTAAATTCATGTAAAGTGCTCCCAACAGTGACGGGCGCTGTACAGATCAGATCTCTACTCTCATTACTGCGGTGCTTGCCATACTATGTCACAACTATGACTTTATTGCTATACAAGCAAGCATCTCCTATAATATTGTCCTCGATGCTGGGCTGTTCCGACTTTCAGGGCGAGTAACGTGCCACCCATTTGCCAGATGAGGCCACCACGGTCCTCGGCGCACGCCTGGCCGAGGAGCCCACCATTCCCTGCACCCCTGACGCGGCTGCCTGTTTCTTGTCTCTACAGGTTTGGGGCGCCCGCCCCCCACTAGGCCAAGTGGAGGGGGTGCCCCCGCCCAATGGGCCTTGCCAGGGCCCTTCGCCGCCTTAGCGGCGCCCGGGAGCCAGGGGAGGGCCGCGCCGGGGACGAGGAGGAGGCCGGGCCGGCGCTGTGCCGCAACGGGTGGGTGCCGTCGCCAGCCGGGAGGCGCCGCGGGCGCTTCGTCAAGAAGGATGGGCACTGCAATGTGCGCTTCGTGAACCTGGGCGGCCAGGGCGCGCGTTACCTGAGCGACCTGTTCACCACGTGTGTGGACGTGCGCTGGCGCTGGATGTGCCTGCTCTTCTCCTGCTCCTTCCTCGCCTCCTGGCTGCTCTTCGGCCTGGCCTTCTGGCTCATCGCCTCGCTGCACGGCGACCTGGCCGCCCCACCGCCGCCGGCGCCCTGCTTCTCGCACGTGGCCAGCTTCCTGGCGGCCTTCCTCTTCGCGTTGGAGACGCAGACGTCCATCGGCTACGGCGTGCGCAGCGTCACCGAGGAGTGCCCAGCCGCCGTGGCCGCCGTGGTGCTGCAGTGCATCGCCGGCTGCGTGCTCGACGCCTTCGTCGTGGGCGCCGTCATGGCCAAGATGGCCAAGCCCAAGAAGCGCAACGAAACGCTCGTGTTCAGCGAGAACGCCGTCGTGGCGCTGCGCGACCGCCGCCTCTGCCTCATGTGGCGCGTCGGCAACCTCCGCCGCAGCCACCTGGTGGAGGCCCACGTGCGGGCCCAGCTGCTGCAGGTGTGGGCCTGGGGGGGCGGAGCGTGGGGGGTAGCAGGGCGGGCCCAGGCAAGAGGGAAGGGCCCATCGCCAGGAATGATGGGAGTTGTAGGCCTGATGGGGGGGGGGAGTGCAGCTGATCTGGCAGGCGCGTGGACTACAATTCCCAGCAAGTCTTGGGGGGCAGGAACACTCATCCCCATTGTGCACTGAGGCTCCTTCCTGAATCAGTTGTAGGAGATGGACCCAAGAGAGAGGTCTATGTCCAGTGCTAACCGGAGACCTTGGCTTGAAACAGATCTTGAGACCTAAAGAGCTTCATGTGGCCTGCAATTCCCAGAAGGCTCTGTGGGCAAGGACCCTGTTCCAAAGGGATGGTCTGAGCTGGTGATGGAGCTTTGTGGGTGCTGTAAACCGTGGCTCAGGTTTAGAATCACCAGCCCACACAGCAGTACCGAGAAGGGCCTATGACTTGAGGCTAGGCCCCCTATTGGGATTGTGGGAGGTGTAGGTCCAAGGATGGGGTGCAGGTCACACCTGTAGAAGAGCTGTGGAACGCAATTCTTCGTGGCCTCTGGGCATGCGGCCCTGCAGCCTTTGGGGTAGACTTTGTTCCCCATCTCAGTGCCCCAGTTGGCCCCCAGCCTCCTGCTCAGGGGAGTACAGGGCTGGAAAACACCCTTGTACCTTATGGCCAAAACAGTCAATCAAAACTACTGAGACCCCCATTGGTGCCTGGGGTAGCAGCTCCCTCTGGTACCCTGAAGAAGGCGCCTTAGTGTTTCTCTAGAATTGTGGTCAAACTGCTTAAACTCTAGGGCAGTAGTTATCCTTGCCCAAGTAAAGACACTTAGGAACCCTGGGGTGTGGTTGGATTTTGGTGAGAGGGAGGACAGAATGGTAGTGTGAACTACAACTCCCAGCAGCACCTGGGGGTTCCTTCTGGATTCCTGACTGGGGATTCATGAATAGGAGAGATACTGTGTCCCAGGAGTCTGTGGAGGTGTTGACATGGTTTGGGAGCTTGCATATGGGACCATTGTGGGGGATGTTGGGGGGAAGCTACCAATACGTGGCCTGAGGACTGCACTGTCCCCTCCCCACTATACACACACGCACAATGGGACAGAGGGGCTTGTATTTGGATTGGGATGGCTAACCCAGAGCCTAACCTGAGACTGTGGTAGAATACTGGAGTGTGGGACCTAGATTGTCGTCCTTATTTATCCCTCTCTGGCCACAAATTGAAAACCATTTTTCTATCTCTTTCCTTCTCCTCCAATTGTTGCCTGGACATGACTCTTCCCTTCTGTTGGCTCTTTAACTTCGCCTCTGCCTTGTTGATTTCTGTGACTCGATGCAATATCATTCTGCCCCTCTGTCCCCTCTCTTTTTCTCTTTTGCATTTCTATCCCCAACTCTTTGAGTCTCTGTCCCTCGCTCTTTATCTCTGGTTCTGTCCCCCAACTTTCTCTGGGGCTCCAATCCTCCTCTTTGTGGGCCTCCATCCTCCTCTCCCTGGGCCTCCATACCCCTCTCTCTGGGTCCATGTTCTCACCCCACCACCCCTGCCTGTTTCTGCTCTCCCCTTCCATGACATCTCCATTCCTTTATCTTGTCATCTCTCTCTCCATTCACCTCTATGCTCCCTGTGGACTGTCTTTGGCCCCTCCTCTCTTGCTGCAGCCTCGTGTGACTCCGGAGGGCGAATATATACCACTGGATCACCAGGATGTGGACGTGGGCTTTGATGGTGGCACCGATCGAATCTTCCTTGTGTCTCCCATCACCATCGTGCATGAGATCGACTCTGCCAGTCCTCTGTATGAACTAGGACGTGCCGAGCTCGCCCGGGCTGACTTTGAGCTGGTGGTCATTCTTGAGGGTATGGTTGAGGCCACGGCCATGACCACCCAGTGTCGCTCCTCCTACCTCCCTGGTGAGCTGCTCTGGGGCCATCGTTTTGAGCCGGTCCTCTTCCAGCGCGGCTCCCAGTACGAGGTTGACTATCGCCACTTCCACCGCACTTATGAAGTCCCAGGGACACCTGTTTGCAGCGCCAAGGAGTTGGATGAACAGGCTGAGCGGGCTTCCCACAGCCCCAAGTCTAGTTTCCCTGGCTCTCTGGCTGCATTTTGTTATGAGAATGAACTTGCACTGAGTTGCTGCCAGGAGGAAGAGGAGGAGGAGGAGGCCAAGGAGGGGGTTGGGGTGGAGGCAGAAGATGGGACTGTCAACCCTCAAATACTCACCCTGCCCCCGTGATGCCAGCTGGTGTCTCCCTATTTGTACCCCCTTCCCAGAGATAGTAAGGTGGAGAGTTAGGGCCCTCTCCTGGGATGGGGGAAGGTTTTTCCTAAGACCAACAGGCCTGCTGGGCAAATTATTAGCTGGCGAAGTTCTGCCATGCCTAGTGGACCCACTACAGGCATACTGGATCTTAATTTCTCTGCAGTCCATGTTCCCTCCCAGACCCCTTTATCAGCCTGATTCCTGAATCTCTCCAGAGCTGCGGGATCTAGAATCCTGGACCACCCAAGAGGCAAGAACTTGTGGTTCTAGATTCTCTTTTATGGCCCAGTTGGGTTGTTGAGCAGGGTCAGGAATCAGTGATGTATACTGCCTCTAGGTATGGGGACAGAGATTAAGAGTGTGTGAATCTGTATTGACCTAAAATTCAAGGGAATCTTTGCTTCTCATCTCAGCTAACCAAGTAGCCAATCATTTTTTTTCTAGACCATGTAAGGAGGGAGGTTTATGGAATACCCCAAGAATTCAAGATGATCTTTATTAACCAATGGCAAAGACTGTTGAGTGCAGGTCAAGACAAGTCCTTGTGGTTTCAGAAAGCCCAAGAGTTAAGGTTCTGTGAATCTAGACTGACCACAGAGGCAAGCACTGATGGTTCTAGAACACATTGAAGCTAGAATGTTGAGCTACTGAGGAAACTAAAGAGTCATGTTTCTAGAATGCACAAAACGACAGAGTGTCTGTGGGTCTGGAAGGACGACAGCGGCAGCTGGGAGTTCTTGATGTTAGATAACTCTAGACCCCCAGCTGTAGAACGTCACACCAAGAGGATAATCAAAGCTTATGATCCACTGGTTTTTGTGTGTTTTTTTTTAAGTGCCATTCTAGAATGTCCACAGGAATCAGGATTCTGTGGCTCTAGATTGATCACAGAGTCAAGGAAGGAGTGGCAATGCTAAATGGCTGAGATTGGCCAGTTCCACTTTGCCCAATGGAGTTGAGAATCCCGATGATTCTTTATGGTTCTGTAATGCCAAAAGGAATCAAGGCTCCAGGGATCCAGGGTTGTCCATTATTAAAACCTGGAAGGTCTAATCAGCACCTAGAACTTGGCAGTTCTGGGAGGTGCACTCGGGACTTGATCGGCAGCATTTCTGGGCTGACCTAGCAAGGGAAGGCCCAGGCAAGACCCTGTGGATAACAGGGCTGGTCGTAGGGCTACGGAAGGAGAGGTGCAAAGCCTAATAAGTCTACGATGCTCTGGAATCCTACACCTAGCAATGTGTTTTTATTTCTTAAAGATGCTATACATATGTGTATTATATATATATAATATAAATACAGATATCTATCTATATTTTCCTGTGGTTTGTACAAAAGCTTTAGAAGCTGAGTTTGACCTAACTGGAATGGAGTCCCTTAGGAGGATCCAGGAAGCTTTGCTCTGAATCTCAAATCTGCAGCAACTTACTGTGTTGTTTTGGGCAAATCATTCCCCTCCTTCTTGCCTCAGTTTCTGTAAAAATGGGGCACTGGAACTTGGAAGTTCTTCGAGGACCCTTCCACCAGGATGATTCCTCAGTTCACTGGAGACAGCTGGGGCAGGCGTGAGAGTCCTACAGATCTCTCAGTCTCCCAGGTGCTGGAATGCATGGCCTTCCAGGGGCAACTAGGATGGGAGATGCTCTTGGAGGCCAGCTCTGAACTTGGATATGTGAACAACACAGCAGGCAAGGGGTAGTGTGGGCTGTGGCTAAGGGCCAGAATCTCCTCCTCCCCCCACCCCACCCCATCCAGCTTAGGGGACAGGGAAAAGAGAAGGTATCTCTGAATGCCAGGAGCAAGTATGTGTTCAGGGGGAGAATTGTGTCCCAGATTAAATCACTGGGACCCCTAGTGGCGTGCCTGAGTATGCTTCTGGAGCGTGGTTCATCAAGCCTGTCGTCCAGCCCCCACCATACTGCTGTTTAAGTGCCCAGCAGGCTGGGAGCCAACTGTAGAAGGAGCCAGTGCCAGGGAGAAGGACATATTCCCGCCCGTGTCCCAGGACTGCGGGCAGGCACTGTCATTGCCCATTAGCTTACCCGAGGGCTGCAGCAGCCCAGGTCCTTGCATCTGGCTTCCCCACCTCCCTTTATCCTTCAAAATCCCCCTTAATAACCGGATGAGATTAATTAGCTAGCTGTTCTCCCAATGCAGGTGTCGGGTAGGAATGGGAATACTTAGAAACACAGGCATGGAGAAGGATGTTAAGTTGAGGGTGAAGGGACGGGAAAAGGTTTCTGTTTGGAAGGAAAGAGAGTGGGGCAAAGCTGGCACAACCTAGCATTCCACTGGGGAGGACAAGGCCTGGGCCACTCATAAAGGTCAGGGAGAGGATTAAGAGGCTCCATGTCTAATCTGTCAGCTTAACGAGGTCCTGGCTCTGAATCTGTCCCCCACCTTGCCTAGCCTAGGGACAGTAAATGAGGACAAGGCCCAGACACCACCTGAAACCCAGTTAGGGACCTGCCCATGACAGGATTGCCCAGGTACTCCATCCCGCCAGCTCCCCACCCTTGCTTTTTCTGCAAGGAATGGAAATGAGAGGTTGAGGGTAGGGGAGCGGGGAGGGGAGAGAAAGGGTACGAGAGGAGGGAGGAGTTTAAGAAGAGAGGGGACCTGGGGCGTCTGGGTGGTTCAGTTGTTAGGCTTCTGCCTTCAGCTCAGGTCGTGATCCTGGAGTCCGGGAGTCGAGCCCCGCATCACGCTCCCTGCTTGGCTGAAAGCCTGCTTCTCCATCTCCCATTCCCCCTGCTTGTGTTCCCTCTCTAGCTGTGTTTCTGTCAAATAAATAAATAAAATATTAAAAAAGAAGAAGAAGAAGAAGAAGAAGAAGAAGAAGAAGAAGAAGAAGAAGAAGAAGAAGAAGAAGAAGAAGAAGGGGACCTGAAGCGAGGCGAGTCACAGAGGAGGGAAAGCACTTTGAGAGCGAGGATGGAACCACAGAGGTGGAAGGATGTTGAGTAAAGGGAGTTGTTATGGGGGGAATGCTAAACTGAGGGGAGGGGGTTGAGGGAGAGGGGGAGGAGCCTGAGAGGCAGAAGGCGCCTGGGAGGCGGAGCCTTCACTATATTTGGCCTTCCCCCACTGTCCCATTCTCCAAGACATCCAGTAGTGCAGAAAGAATAAGTCTTTTGTTTCACCACTCCCTGACTCTCAAGAGGCTGAAGTGGATGGAAAAGTCCGGTTAAGGAAAGGATCTGGAGATCAGAGAAGCCAATACAGGAAGGACAGAGACCAAAAGACGGGCCAAAGCGGCTCCCAGTTGCCTGGCAACCACTGCGGTCAAAAGCCTACTTGAACCGCCAAGGAGGTGTGGCTCCCGGAAACAGCAGACAGTTGTGGCGCCGCCCCCTGGCAACTAGACTAACAAAGTACCGCTCCCCAGCAACCTATTACTCGAAGTGGGGCTGGATTGGACTAGCGGCCTCTCAGGCGCTTGCGCAGGCGTAATCCTCTCTGCTCGCGCATAGTCCCACCCCCATGCAACTCCTTTCCGAACCTTCTCATGGGCGGGCATATCAGCCAAGTGCCTTCTATTGTTTCAGAGGCGGGGCCAGGCTCCCTGACCGCACCACGATTGGCCCCACAGACCATCTACCTCCGGCCGGACAGTGTTACGCCTGCTCCTTGTGTGCCTATTGGCCCTGGAGGACTATCCTTTGGGGTCGGGGGCGGAGCAGACGAGAGGGCTCTCCGTGGATTGGACGGTGTCAAAACGAGGGGCGGTCCCTATTGGCGGGGCGGTTGGGAGGCGAAGGTAGAGTCTTTTCAGCGCTGACGACTGGCGCTGAGGAGGCGGCGGTGGCTCCCGGGGCGTTTGAGCGGGCTCATTCGAGCCCGCGGGCCAACGCGGATCCAGGCCCGACTGGCGGGACCGCTCCGGACTCCCCGCGGGCCTTCCTAGCCGCCATGGAGGACGGTGTCTATGGTAGGTCAGGGAGGGGCGGGGCCGGCTGGGAGCGGATGGAGCGTTTGGACCCGAACGTTCCGCCTCCCTCCCCGCGCCCGCCGCGGGGAGTCCTTTCGGCCCTGTAGTCGCCTAGCTTTTGTGGGGCGCGGGACGGGCTTCCGGCGGGGCCCGAGAACAGGGCGTTCCAGGCCATTGTTTGGGTCGAGCCTGTTTCCGGTGGCGGCGGGAGGGGGCGGGATGGAGCGGCGGAGGCGAGGCCGGGGCGGAACCATTCCCGCTGGAAGGGCCGGGCGAGCCCAGTGCCTGCTGGGAGCCGGGAGGGGGGCTTCTGGGGCGCTTGGGTGGGGAGAAATCTTGGGGGCTGCAGGGATCCCGCTAAGGCGGGGGCGGGGGCCTTCGATGCCCCGCCCCCTTCCCCAACTCTTACAAGCTGTCAGCAGCTTTCCCAGCCGTACTTACTTTTCATGGACCCAGGAGTCCGAACACCCAAGCTCCCAGTTACCACGCCAGGGATGGAGGCAGAAAACCAAGGCCCCAGCCCCCTTCCAAGTAATGGACCCAGCAGCTCGGTTTCCCAGCCCCCTTCTCCCTCAGACTTAGGAGTCCTGACCCCCTAGCCTACCCCTCCTCCCCTAGGACTTAGAGTTTAGATCCTCAGCCCTTCCTCTCCTGCACTAAGGAATCTAGAAGCCCCCACCCCCAGTCTCTTCTAGCAGACAGTGGTGGAGGCTGTATCCTCATTCTTATTCTCCCCTGCAACCTAGTCCTGCCTGCCCCAGCCCTGTCCTCCCCCAGATTACAGGAATCCTGGCTCCCAGTCCCCAGAATTGACCTCCAACCCCTGACCCTACCCTCAGAGCCCCCAGACCTGACTCCGGAGGAGCGGATGGAGTTGGAGAACATCCGGCGGCGGAAGCAGGAGCTGCTGGTGGAGATCCAGCGCCTCCGGGAAGAGCTCAGTGAAGCCATGAACGAGGTGGAGGGTCTGGAGGCCAATGAGGGCAGGTGAGGGCTGGGGTGAAGAACTTGGGGGTCATGGGGCCAGGCCAGGGATGCCTAGGCATTGATCCTCCATTCCTTGCTCTCTCCTGCAGTAAGACCTTGCAACGGAACCGGAAGATGGCAATGGGGAGGAAGAAGTTCAACATGGATCCCAAGAAGGTGCTTGGGCCACAGGGCTGGGATCCGCCAGGCAGACATCCAGGCAGGGGGGTCTGGCACTTTTAGGTTCCGGAAGCATGCTAGTTAAAGATCTACTTAAGGTGGACTGTTGGAGTCCTAATCCCCAAATTCAGATACCTGCTGTCCATTTGGTCTCTGAACACTCACCAGGCATTCCAGCCTTCTGACCTTTGCCCGTGCCGAGTCCTCTGCCTGGAAGGCTCTCTTCATATTTCTGGACCCTCTTGTGGGGCCACCTAGAGTCTCAGGAGGAGTTCGAGTCTGGTAGGGAACACGGATGGTGACATGTGCAAGGGAGGGTTGATTATGGCCACTTCAGAGAGCCGTCAGGCTGTGGACCCTCAAGGGGGGAGCCTCGTAAAGTTAGGGAGGGCTTCCTTGAGAGGACAGCTAGGTCCGGTTTGAAGGATGAGTCCATGGTCACCAGGTGGGGAAAGATGATTGTTCATGCAGTCATTCCTGTTCTCTGAGGCCCGCTCAGTCTTGCCCCTGTGCTAGGCAGTGCGGGAACCCCAGAGAGGACTTGACCTTTCCTTGCCCTCGGCGAGCCCCTAGACAGGGATACCATGCTCTCCAGAGTCAGATGTAGTTTTGGTGACACAGGCCGAGCCCGAGAAGGCCCTGTTCAGCTTGCGGCTTGGCCCTCACAGCCCTCACCGGGCAGCTGTCTGCGGTCCAGAGCAGTTGTAGTTTGTCAGATGTTCAGTAAACTCACTGGGCTCCCATTCCTTGCCAGACCCTGCTCTTGGTGCATGACTAAGCAGGCAAAGGCAGAAGACACAGTAGGTGCAAAGGCTCTGAAGTGGGAGGGTTGGTATTTAAGTACCTGGGTGAAGCCTGAAAACAAAACGTGGCCAAGTTCTGTTGAGGGTGGGAGTGGGTATGGATGCCGAGGTCCCTGGGGAGCTGGTAGTGGAGGTCGGGGGGGAGCTTTCTGGCTGTCAGGGCTGAGACCCAGCCCCCACCCACCAGGGAATCCAGTTCTTGGTGGAGAATGAACTTCTGCAGAACACACCCGAGGAGATCGCCCGATTCCTGTACAAGGGCGAGGGCCTGAACAAGACAGCCATCGGGGACTACCTGGGGGAGAGGTGAGACCCTGCCCAGTTCCCACAGTCCCCTGCACCTTGCTCCTGCCCTTCCTGCCACCTTTCTGTCCCAAGGAGAGGCCCTTATGGACCAACTCTCTCACTGGATTGTGACAGGATAGACCTCTGGAGGGCTCAGGGGAAGCCTGGGACCGTCTGGGGGAACCTGGGGCTGCCTCTGAACACCTGGAGGGGCAGTGGGAATCTCCTGTGGATCCCTGGAAAGTCAAGGTCTATCTATTTAGGTCTGGAGACAGCAGAGAACAGCTTTGAGCATTGGGTGGGGGGTGAGCGTCATGTAGACAGCTGGTGTGCATGGAAACCACATGAACAGCTAGGGAGAACGGGGGTTATTAAGGGGCACAGGGACCCGTGGACATCTGGGGCATGAGGATTGTCTGTGGATATTCGGAGTACCCAGGGATTTGTGGACATTGGGGGTGATCTGAATATCTGAGGGGCGCGGGGCCATCAGGATATCTGGGTGGCTTAGGGATTGTGTGGACATCTGGAATATATGGAACTTTCCAGATATCTGACTTGCATTAGGACTGTCTGGTTGTCTGGGAATTATGGAGACTGTATGGATATCTGGAGATGCCTTGGAACCCTCTGTGGACCTCTGGGGTGCATGGGGATTGTTTCAGAATGTCCAGGGACCATCTGGGGACAGCTGGTATGCTAGGGATTGTCTTGTGGACAGCTGGGGTGCATGGGGATCATTTCTGGACATCTGCAGAACCTGAGGGTCATCAGAGAAGTGACGGTATGTGGAGCACGTGTTTGCTGTGTTCCTCTCGACTGCGAAGGTTGAGCTAGACCAGGGATGGTCTTGCAGCAGATGGTCCTCCCAAGCATGTGTTCTGAGTGTTCCTGTCCCGCTGCCAGGCCTGTGATGAGGCCTGGGCTCAAATTTCCACCCGCCCCAGAGGCAGCCACTCTGCCCCAGCATTTGCTTCCTGTCCACTCCCGCTCTAGCCTCCCCAGACTCCTTCCTGTGCATAACTCTTTCTCTGTCCGCCCTCCCAGGGAAGAGCTGAACCTGGCTGTGCTCCATGCCTTTGTGGACCTGCACGAGTTTACCGACCTCAATCTGGTGCAGGCCCTCAGGTGAGAGAGGGATGGGCTTGGAAGGGTGGGAATGTAGCTGCCAGGGCTCTCTCTTTACAACGGATGAACCCCTCTCAGAATAAAAACAGAAACAAAGATTAAGGAATCGATTGTCTTGCATAACACAAAAGTCCATGATAGGGTCTCCTTTAGGCATAGCTATATCCAGGTGCTCACATGGTGTCAGAGGGTCAATTTTCTCTCTTTGGATTGTCCTTGCCCCTGTGTTGGCATTGCTCTCTGGAGAGTCGCTTCTCACGTGGCAGCAGAAGTCCCTGGCAGACTTGTTTAACAACCTTAGCAGAAAGAAGGAGGTTTGGGTTTTTTTTTTTTCCTGTATAAATCCACCAAAAGTCCATTGGCCGGTGCTCATGGGTCAGCTTGCATCCATACCCAAGACAGCTGCTGAGGCCACAAGGCTGCCTCCTGACACGGGGACCGAGAGCAGGCAGGGGCTTCTGCCAGTCCTGGCGTCCACACCTGGCTCCTCTCTAACACAGGCAGTTTCTGTGGAGCTTCCGCCTCCCCGGAGAGGCCCAGAAGATTGACCGGATGATGGAAGCCTTTGCCCAGCGGTACTGCCTGTGCAATCCTGGGGTCTTCCAGTCCACAGGTGGGGGCCCGAACTCCTGGCGCCTGGGAAGGAGGGGCCGGGGGCCCACCTGCCTGTGGCGTCACCACCTGACTGTCTGCTGCAGACACGTGCTACGTGCTGTCCTTTGCCGTGATCATGCTGAACACCAGCCTTCACAATCCTAACGTCCGGGACAAGCCGGGCCTGGAGCGCTTCGTGGCCATGAACCGGGGAATCAACGAGGGTGGGGACCTGCCCGAGGAGCTGCTCAGGGTCAGGCCCTCTCTTTCCCTCCCTGCAGGCCCCCTCCACCCACTGCCCCCAGTGCCGTCCCTCTCCCTGCTGCGGGCCCTCCTCCCTATGGGTCTTGCAGTGCTGGAGCTGGCCAGCGTGATTATGCCAACCTGTCTGTTTCTTTTCTCTCCCTCTTTTCTGTGCCTCTCTCAGCCTTCATCTCTCTTGTTTCTTTTTTCTGTTTTTCTCTGGCCCTCTGGCTCTTTCGGGGTCTAGGCCTGTCTGATTCTCCGTCTGTCTCTCTCCAGAACTCTGCCGACCACTGCAACTCTGCATCTTTTTCTCTCCTCCTCTCTGCTTCTCCAGGCTCCCTCCATCCTGCCTCCTCCCCAGGCCGCTCCTCCCGTGGTCCCATTGATCCCCTTGCCTACCTGGCTGTGGGAGCACCGCCCCCCCCCCCCCCCCGCAATGACTAGGTCACCCTGGGAGAGTCCCTGGGGCCTAGAGGTGCTAATTGCACCCTTGCCCCTCAGAACCTCTACGACAGCATCCGAAATGAGCCCTTCAAGATTCCTGAAGATGACGGGAATGACCTGACCCACACCTTCTTCAACCCGGATCGGGAGGGCTGGCTCCTTAAGCTGGGTACGTCCCCTCCTGACCCCGCTGGTTGCCTCTGCAGGGGGCAGTTAGGGGGCCCTGGCTCTGGCTGCCATGCACACTTGCTGTGTGATCTTAGGCAAACGACTTGACCTCTCTGAACCTCAGGTTGCCACATCTGCAAAACGGGGTGGAAAACAAGATGAGGGCTGTGTGCTGAGCACGGGCATAGAGGAAGGGTCTCCTAAATATTTGTGGGTACAGGCTAGGCGTTAGGGAGCACAGGATAATTGCCAGGCTCTGTGCTTATGAATAGAGTCCCCAGCGGGGGTGGAATGGGGTGGGGGGTGGGGCGGGTGCCCCTTTTGTGGGGGTTATTTGAGGATTCAAAGGGTTCTCCTCCGTGGCTTCATGGGAGATTCACTGGGGGGCTTTTAAAACTCAGAGAGCTAAGCCACAGCTTCACAGAACCGGATATCTGGGCCGACTGGGCTGTCAGTCATGATGAAAGCTCCCCAGCTGCCTTCAGGGGGCAGAGCCCAGTCTGAGAGCCGCTGGGCTGGCCGAGAACCCTGCACTGTAATGGGAGGTGCCCTGGGAGTGCTAGCCACAGCGTTTGAGCCCAGAGGCTGCTCCAGGGCCTAGGGGCGGCCCAGGCAGAATTACCACCTGGTGCAGACGTGGGGGGGGGGGAGGCAAGGGCTCTGCTCTGCTCCCCCCCGCCCCCCGGAATTGTGCTCTTAAGCTGAGAGCCCACTTCTGTAGCAGCACGCAGGGCCCTGATCCGGTGCAGAGCTGTCCTGATACATAGAAAAAGTGCAGACTGCCCTTTGTAGCCAATAGCTGGGGGACAGATTCCTGCCCCAGCTCCAGGGGAGGCAGAAGGGTTGGGGGCCCTTTAGATTCCTTCCAGGCCTCTGGTGCCTGGGAAGAGGGCAGGGTGGTGGCAAGCGGGCACCCAGAACTAGTTCCCCTGCAGACCTTTCCATCCACAGGGATGCTGCCCATTTCCGGGAGGGGGACATTGACGCTCAGTCGCTGTCCAACAGCCACAGGGCCAGGGTGGCCTCAGAGCCAAATTTCCAACGAGAGTGTAGTTTTCCGCTCTTTGCGGTCAGGGTCAGGGAGAGAGGCACCTCTTTCAGACACCGAGGTCTACTAGAGGGGGGTTGGCTGCCGTGTTTGCAAAGATGCTGAATGGTGGCCATTATTGCTGTCTAATCCTTCAAGGACTACAAGGAACCCAAAAGCAGGTCGCCTTGAAGGGGAAGATGTGGGCGCAAGTGGGTCTGTGGGCTGGAGTCCAGAGAGGGCAGGAAGTGGCCCTAAGCCACCTAGGGCCAAGCAACGAGGGGTTTTGTCTCCTCCCTTTGGGATGACCTGCAGAGGAGAGACCTTGTCACTGTGGCAGTGGGGAGCCCTCCTGGCCAAGGACCTGTCCTGGGGGGACGGGCTGGAGCCGGCACTGATCTGCGGCCTCCCCGGGAGGGAGCGGGTCATGTCGATGTAACTGGTTTTCTTTCCTCTCTTCCCCCCTCCCCCCCTCCCTTCTTCCATCTCTACTTGTTCCTCTCTGCTGTTTCCATCTCTGTCTCTGTCTCTGTCCCACCCCCTGTGCTTTCTGGCCATTGCCCACCCTGTTTCTGTTGCCTGTGGCTTCTGGGCCATTCTTCTGCCTTCCCTTCTCGTCTGGTCCTGCCTGCTTTCTCGCTGTCTGCCCCAGGAGGTAGGTACGCTGCCCATCCTTGCTCCCGACCTGATATCGGGGGAGGGGGTGCCCTGGCCTCGGGCCTGCAGGAGGGGGCTGGGGACTTGGACTTCGGTGTTGGTGGGGGGACTAACAGACAGGCTTAGAAAGTGGGGTGGGTGGGATCCTGGGGCCCAAAAAACAACCTGTCCTTGCTTGTCTCTCTTCCCACGCATTGCTTTGTCCTCAGCCCCACCAGCCCCCCCTTCCCTGCGCTCACTCTGCCTCTCAGTCCCCTGCCTGCCCACCCAGAGGCCCCATCCCCCTGTTGAGCCCAGGCCCCCTCCCACCCCTTCCCTTTCAGGGGGCCGGGTGAAGACATGGAAGCGGCGCTGGTTTATCCTTACAGACAACTGCCTCTACTATTTTGAGTACACTACGGTGAGGGCAGAGCTGTGCTTCGCTCCGGGGTGCTGGGAGGAGGGGCTGGGGTTCAGGTGCCAGGAGCCTCAGGGAGGAGGATGTTGAGGGCCTAGATTCCCGGCTCTGAGTGGGGAGGGGGCTGGGGGCTGGGACTCCTGGATCTGAGGGAGGACGGGCTGGGGTCTAGACTCCAGGACTGAGGGAGGAGGGGGCTGGAGGCTGGGACTCTGGGGTCTGATGGATGAGGGTGCTGAGGGAGGAGGAGGCTGGGGGCTGGGACTCCTGGGTCTGAGGGAGGAGGGGGCTGAGGGTCTAGACTCCCGGGTCTGAGGGAGGAGAAGGCTGCGGGTTGGGACTCCCGGTCTGAGGGAAGAGGGTTGTATCAGTGCAATAGGGCTACTAGGATAAAGTACCACAAGTCGATGCCAAGCCACAAACGTTGCTGGGGTTCTGGAGGAGGGGCTGGATGAGGACTGGGAAGTCTGAGTCCTGTGCCACTTGTTCCTTCAGGACAAGGAACCCCGTGGAATTATCCCCCTGGAGAATCTGAGCATCCGAGAAGTGGATGATCCCCGAAAACCGGTAAGGCCCTCTCTATATCCCAGCCTGCCACGGTGGGGGCCTCCTCTGGTCCCGGGGCCGCTCCAACCCACCGTCCCTCTGCTCACGTGTCTTGCCAGAACTGCTTTGAGCTTTACATCCCCAACAACAAGGGGCAGCTCATCAAAGCCTGTAAAACTGAGGCGGATGGCCGGGTGGTGGAGGGGAACCACATGGTGTACCGGATCTCAGCCCCGACCCAGGAGGAGAAGGATGAGTGGATCAAGTCCATCCAGTAAGCCTGGGCTCCAGGGTCTCGGGCAGGGGGTGGGGCCTGGGCTCCTTCGCCCTCACCCTGGGACCCTCCCCTTCTGCAGGGCCGCAGTGAGCGTGGACCCCTTCTATGAGATGCTGGCAGCAAGGAAGAAGCGGATTTCTGTCAAGAAGAAGCAGGAGCAGCCCTGACCCCATCCCTGAACCCTGTTATTTATTACAGAGCTGCCCCACCCGGGTGGCGGGACCCCCGGGCCCTGGGGCTGCGGATCCTGGTTCTCCAATCCTGGTACTCTGTTTGGAAAATTCACCACCTCTAGCTCCTCTCTCGTTATTTGTAAAGAACACACCATTGGTAATCTTATTAATTATTTAACCACTTGTGGCCTGGGACCCCCTCCTTTCTCGGGGTTGACCGTGCTGAGATACTTGGTGTAGCCCACTGGGCAGCCCATGCAGGAGCGGGGTCGGGAGCGCCAGTCACTGCCACGGGCTGTCCCTGTGCATGAGGGACAGATGCCGGCAGACGCTGCAGCCGAGTGGGGGCCTCCCACGTCCACCCCTTCACATTTCACCCTGAGCCTGCAGTGGGGCTAGAGTAGGGGGGAGGCTTCACATGGCTGCAGGTGGTGTGCTTAGAATTACATGGCATTGAGCAGGCGGGCAGGCAGAGGTCCTGGGACAAGGCCTAGCATTTGTTCCAGGCATGACCTGACAAGTAGGACCGGGTAGGTGCCGGTCCTCCCCATTGCTCTCAGCCAGCTCGTGGTCCCCGAGGGGCGGCAGATCAGAGCTGATGGGGTTGTGAGCATGGTGGCCCGTGCTTAGAGGGTGAACAGGACGGCGGGTCGAGCTGTGAGGGGGCCTACTCCGGGAGCATGTGGGGTAGATGAGCCCAGAAACGAGAAGAGGGAAGGCCTTGCCTGTGAGCTGTCCTCCGGGCTGGACAAGAGGTAGCTGGTGTCAGACGTGGGCTGGGTGAGAGTGGCGGAGGACTGGGGCCATTGAGCCGTTCTCAGCCACCAGCGGCTGGTCATCTGGAAGACAGTTTGCAGTGAGCAAGGATAGCTTTGGGAACCCTCTCCTGTCCTGGGAATCAGCTTCCGAAGTGGGAGGTCTGCTTTCCTTGAGGGCGAAGGCTTGAGGGGTGGAGTACCCCTGAACCCCAGGGCCAGGCTTGTTCCCCTTGGCCCTCCAGCTTGGAATATGCTTGGCATCCCCATAGAACAAGGCACAGAGATCCTGAGGGGGATGTGTTGGCAGGGTGAGACCCCATGTCACTCTCCTACACCCAAATCTGCAATAGAGGCTTGAGTGCGGGAAACCCTGACTTTGGGCCGGTCCCAGGACCAGACCGGATCAGGCTGAACGGGAAGCCTGTCCCCTCGAGGGTGCCCAGTTGTATTTCCTCCCTCTCACATGCTGTGTCTTCAAAGGGTCAAACCCCCAACTGAGTGCTCCTGGTGGTGTGGGAATCTTGGTCCTTGGGCCCGGCTCTGCCCTGCTCCAAGCACACTACCCACTCTCCCACAGCAAAAATAGTGACACTGTCATCCTCGAAGGTGCCCCCCCCTCCCCCCGCAAGAGCCTCAGACTACAATTCCTGGCAAGCTGTGCAGTGCTGGCTACCCCACCAGTGGGAGAACCAGTCTCGAGGCCTCCTGGGAATTATAGTTTCCTAAGGCTCCAATGTGGGGTTTGCCTTACATAGCCCTGCCTCCTACACTTGTGTGCAGGTTGGGGAAGGAGGTCCTGGCCTTTTAAGCCTGAGGAAATGGGATTCCCAACTCAAAATGTTCCAGGGAAATGGGAGTCATCAGCCCAAGGAGAAACGAGGTCTCAATATACAGAGGGTCCCACCACTACCTCACCCTATCCTGCGCACCTCCAGGGAGTGAAGCCGAAGGTACTGAATGTCCGCTAGTGGGGGGGAGTAGTCGGCTCAGCGGAGAGGCCCTGGAAGGGACACACAAGCCTGATCTTTCCAAACCCAGTCTGCCATGATCGGGATTTTGGACGTATTTTTAGTTAATGGAAGCCATCCAAGGGGTGTGGAGAAGGCAAATGATGTATTTGGATTGAGCCTGTAGGAGGGGCCTCTGGCTGCCGCGAGAGAATTGGAAAGGAGTGGAGGCAGCAGCAGGGAGGTGAGTTAGGACACCTTGCAGATTGACCTTGGGGCTGAGGTGGTGGAGACAAATGGACCTGGGAAGGGGCACCAGCAAGATTTACTGAGTGCCAGACCAACTCTGGGATTCTGGCTCGAGTAACAGGTGAATGGCAATGCCACTTATTGAGATGGTTGGAGAGGGAATTGTGGGGATTGGCCAACCTAAACTAGCATTGCCTGTGGGATGTTCAAACCGGCCTCGTCACTTCAAAATCGTCCTTCAATTTTGCCCCAAATGCATCTCCCCAAAGAGAGTTCTAGGTGCCAGCTCTCACCTCTCCCAGGACCCCAAATCCCCAGGCTCCTTGTTACAGGTCAGATCGTATTGACCTGAAATTCATATATTGAAGTCCTAACCCCAAGTACGTTAGAATGTCATCTTATTTAGAAATCAGATCATTGCAGATATAATCCAGTAAGATCAGGTCATTAATGTGGGCACTAATCCAATATGACTAGTGTCCCTATACAAAGAGAAATTTTGGACCCATAGACGTACACACACAGAAAGCATGTGAAGGCGAAGGCAGAACTGGGGTGAGGCTTCACACTAAAGAGCCCCAAAGATTGCTGGTGGCCACCAGAAGCAAGGCGAGTCCTGGAACACCTCCCTCAGCCTCACGAGGAACCGATCCTGTGGACACCTTGATCTTGGTTGGATTCTACCCTCCAGAGTGGAGATACTGTCTGTGAACTAATAATGCAGCCCTCCTCCCTCAGATGCTGCCCCTCCTCTCTCAGACTCGGCAGTCCTGGCCCCCAGCTCCCTCCTCCCTCAGACCTGGTGGTTGGCTCCATCAGCACCCACCCTGGGCAGGTGTGTCCGAAGACCAGCTGAAGCCCCACCCCGTCTACCCACAGTGCCTCTGAGAAAGAGGCAAGAATCTAATCCTCACTCTCCCTTTCTCCATCGCTGGGACTTAACAAGTGACCCTAATGCCTTCATCACCTTAATTCCTAAGCCAGGAGTCCACAGCACCCTGCTGGGTCCCCACTCCCAGCCTCTTCCCTCCACTCTCACCCAAAGTGAGTCCCCCAAATATGCAAATGAACCTGGTACCAAGGGGATGCAGGGACAGGTTGAAGCCAGCAGATCAGACACAGGACAGATCCGGTCAGAGGAGAAAGAAAGGGAGGCAGAATGAGGAGCCCTGGCGAAAAAGAAATCAGGACACAGGGGCTCAGTTGTTAAGCGTCAGCCTTGGGCTCAGGTCATGATCCCGGAGTCCTGGAATCGAGCCCAGCATCAGGGAACCTGCTTCTCCCTCTCCCACTCCCCCTTCTTGTGTTCCCTCTCTAGCTGTGTTTCTCTGTCAAATAAAATCTTTACAAAAGGAAAAAAAAAATTGGGACAGAGAGACACAGACAGGTGTCAGGGAGGCACAGCAGAGAAATACCCAGATGGAGAAACTCAAAGAAACAGAATTAGGAAGAAGGCCACAAAACTCAGGCCAGGTGGGATGAGAATGTCCTGGGAGGCGGGCGCTCACAAGCAGAGGCAGGTAAACTGAGGTACAGGCACTGTGGGGCAAGGAGGTAGCGACCCCCCATGGAGGCACAGGGCAGCATTGTTCTGAGGTGTGGGGGATGTGGTAGGAGCCACGTGGGTGCTGACATGTCATTCCTGAGCACCCCACCCCAGCCCTGGGCCTCCCATGGCCTCTGGCCACCCCCCGCAGCTACCTTGGGGAAACACGACACTTCCCACCACCCTGGCCTTCCCCTGCGGCCTCTTAGCCCGGGTCAGCACCACCAGCAGCAGCCGGAGCCACAGAAGCGGAGTCAGAGAAGCAGAGCCGCAGCCTTGCCCCTGCAGCACTTCCGTCCTCCAGAGCCTCGATGTTCCCATCTGTGAAGTGGTGGCAGTCAGCGACTTCTTCAGGACCCTCCCCTCTTTGTCCCGAAACACACGCAGGCCCTGTATTCCTCCAAAAAGTTGTTTTTGTCTTTTTTAAATAATGTGAAAATGCCACGCGAAGGTTTGAACCAGAGGCCCCTCCAGGGGCCAGGCTGGGGCAGGGAGGAGAGACGCAAGACGCGGGTCCAGGTCCCTGAAGCCTGCAGCCCCTCTCTGGGGCCAGGAGTGGGTGAGGAGGGGCCTCCGCTGTGCCAAGGGGCTCCAGGCCCAAAAGAGTTCAGTTCAGTTCCAAGAAAGGCGGCTCTCCAGGGAGGGATGAGGGGCTTCCTGCCTCATTTGGCACCGAGGGGGTCGGGGGGCTCAGGGGAGCCATCTGGGGGGCTAGGGGGTGGGGGGCCAGGGCCTCCCGTTTGGCACATGGTGGGGGAGGGGGAGGGCCCAGCCTCAGGAGCCTCCCCGGAGGCTGTTTCTGTGGTGGCCGCAGTGGCCCCGTCGTCCACAGAGGATTCTACTCTCAAACCCTCTTCTGGGGGTGCAGGGGGGTGGGGTCGCCGGGGAGTCAGTTCTCCACGGGGCCTAAGGACAGAAGAAGTGAATTAAGACGCAGACAGGCTCATGGCTTCTGGCTCTCTCAGATCGAAAGCAAAGCCCTCATGGGGGCCCACAGGGCTCCACCTGATCCGCTCTGTCCTGCTTCCATTCTCACCTACCCTCATCCCCCTCACTCACTCCCTTCCAGCCATGCTGACCTCCTCGTTGTCACTCCTCAGCTCCAAGCACAATCCTGCCCCAGGGCCTTTGCATGGCAGCACCCAGTGGACACAGGGTAAGTGGGCAGAGCCATGCCAAGCATAGGAGTCTGTGAGGAAGGGGGCCTGGCCTGTACCCCACGCCAAGTTCTTGGGAGACAGAAAAGCTCAGCAGTCTCCCTGTGAGGCTGTAGCAGACATATATGTTGCAGAGTGAAGGGATTTGGGGTTTCGCACGATTTGGCCCTCCCTTGCCTCTCCTAGTGATTAAAGGTGAAGTCATCTTGGCACACTAGCCCTGCTGGCCTCAGCCCTGACTCACCACTTGGCAGTGTCCCCATGACCTGGACCCACCCCCCACCCTGTCCTCATGAGGTTCTGAGAGAAGACTCTGGGAGGAAGTGACATTTGAGGTGGAATATGAGGATGGAGCCAGGTGAAGAGTTTGCCCTCGGCCTTCCTGCCCCAAACCCTGCCTTACTCTCCTCTCCTTCCTGGACCCTGGTGCCGGCCTCCTGTCCAGCCTCCCAACCTCCAGTCCACCCACCCCCCCGCATGGCCCCGGAGGGTTCTTCCTACACCAGTGGCTGCTGCTGCCCTTCCCCTGGTCATAGCTGACCCATGGCTCCCTAGTGCCCCGGGGACAAAGTCCCTCTCTTCAGTCCACCCTCAAGCTCTACACGGTCCACCCTCTCCCCTTCCCCACCATCCCCCCTACTCCCTAAATAATCCCCAGATGCACCTGCCTGCCTTCTGTTCCCTGAACTGGCCAACTTCTTTCCTCCTGCCTCAGGCCCTTGGGCAAGCTGTTCCATCTGCTAGTGTGCTGTGCCCTTCCCCTTCACCTAGTTTGTGATGGCCAACCCTTCAAGTACCTGACAAAATGGTATGGCCAAACAGATGGAGCCCCTCACTCTTGTCATCTTCTCCAGCAGCCCTGAGTTTGCACTGATTTCCCATGAGACCATGGGGTCAGTGTCTGTGGGTGGGGTAGGGTGGAGTGGGGCTCACCGATCTTGCTCAACACGGAATCCCCCACGCCTAGCACAGCACCGCACTTAGCCAAAGCTCAGTGACTACTTCATTAAGCACTGTGAGAATTACCAGAGAGCAATGCACATGACCAGCGTGTGCTCTGTGTGTGTGTGTGTGCGTGCGCGCGTGCGTGTATACAATGAAACCACCCAATCCCCTCAAGAATCTTGAGTGAGATCCTGTGATTAACCCCATTCTATAGATGAGGACACTGAGGCACAAAGACGGAAAGTAACTTGCTCTAGGTCACTGAGTCGAGGAACCGCAGGGCCAACAACTGGACTCGGGCACGATTTGGGGGAGCAGGAATGCTCCCACTTTCCACCTCCAGCAGCTCTATCCTCTGGGAACACCCACGCGGGCCCAGCACAGAGCCCAGTTCTGCATCCAGGGGTATTCTCTAGAGAGGCAGCAGGGGGCAGCAGAAAGCCCGAGTCGCCGCAGGAGTCTCTGGATTCAGGTGGGCAAGCACAACGTAAGGCCTCTGTAAGGGCCTGTTACTGTTAGCAGGAATGCTGTTGTTGTTAATGCTATGGACTGCCTGACCATGTTGTCTCTGCTCCGGCTCAACTAACCAGCTCTGAGCACACTGCTTTTCTCTCCCCTTGGCGGCCTCTGATCAGCCTGTGTCCCCAAACGGACGTGAGATTAGGATCTGACAAGGCAAGAGACTGAGGGGATCCTTACAGAAGAGGAAACTGAGGCTCAGGGAAGGGGAGTGACTGCCCTGATCTATCCGTTGGACACTGCCTGGTCTGAGCTGGTTCTAATAGTTGGTTGGGGGGTGACTGAGGGGAAGG
>PITA01011765.1:0-65138 GCA_004023965.1 Spilogale gracilis | reverse complement strand
TCAAAACTCAAAACAGTCAACAGATATTCATTAGAAATATAGCATGTCATTTTGGTAACAGGAGCTGAAGGGATCTGAGCCAGAGGAAGACAGGGTGTGACAAGAAGTAACAGAGTCTGAGCAGGTAATCTGCACTGAACTATTCACTAGCAACCCCTTGCAGAACAGGGCCCACACTTAGGAGAAATTTCTGGGAATGACACCAAAATGGTGCAGGGCAAGAGAGACAAAAAAAAAAAAGAGCTCATTTTCAGATAAAACCTGTTCAGATAAAGAAGCCAAGAAATAGATAATAAGTCATCATGTTTTTGAACATGACATGATAACAACAGTTGAGAGACCTCAGAAAAATTTAGAAAAACACTCTTAATCAAAACCCCATTTAAGTTTAGGAAAACTAATTGTACATATAAATAAATAGCATAAAAGTATTGACTTTAAATCTCCTACCAGATTATTATAAGGCAAAATGGAGTAAGGGGCAGGAACATCTCTTTGGTCCTTCAAAACCTCCCAGAAACCTATGCACACAGAATGTGGCAAGACTGTAAATTATCTCACAAGATAAAAAAAAATTGTAAGTGATGTAGGAATTCAAACACAAGGGAAAGTCAGAACTAAAAAAAAAAAAAAAAACAAAACATAAGTTCATAAAACCAAGGAGAAAAATTAAAAGAAAAAAATAAATAATTTGATATATGAAATCTTAACCAGAGGAAGCATACAAAAATAATAAACATAACAGACAATGATTTAAGAGAAATAAAGGAAAGGAGAGAAAAAAATTTTTAAATGAGGAAAACAGACAGACATTGAAGGTAAACAAAGATATCTTCTTTGATTTTGAATTAAAAATATTTATTACACAATAATAGAGTCACTAAAGAGAAAAAAATCATAGGAACAGAATAAATAATAAAAGTTATGATTCAAGAAAACTTTCTTGAAATAAAAAAGACTCAAAATGATATATTACAAAAGTGTATTACTTACTTGACAATATTGACCTGGGAAGACCATACCGAGACATATACTTGTAAAATTATGAGATTTTAAATAAGAAGAATCCTGGGTGACTCAGTTGGTCAAGGATCTACCTTTGGCTCAGATCATGATCTCAGGGTCCTGGGACCCAGCCTCACATTGGGCTCCCTGCTCAGCAGGGAGCCTGTTTCTCCCTCTCCCGCCGCTTCCCCTGCTTGTGCTCTCTTATGCAAGCTCGTTCTCTCTCTCAAATAAATAAACAAAATAAAAAAATAAAAAGAAAAAAAAAACGGGAAAAATCCTTGGGACACTGGGCAAAGATACCAAATGACATAAGAGAAAGAAAATTCACCTTCAAACTTCTTAACAGGCATATCTTATGCCAGAGAAAATGGAATAATGTATTTAATATTCAGAGCTGCTATCCAGCAAAATGACTCTCACATATAAAGAGTCCAAACTCTTATCAAAATTCAAGAACCAATAAAATTTTGTTTTGAGGAGCTCTTCCTAAGGAATCTCCTAGAGAAAGAATCTCTGACAATTAAAATAACTAGAAACATATTGACATGAGAATTACTGTAGATCATGAAACATACAGTTACTTGTAGACTTAAAAGTGGAGAAGATTTAAAACAGTGGAATATAGTATGTGGTATATGAGCCATTTGTCTGAACTATGTTCTCAGACAGTGAGAATACAATGATAAAAATTGAGAGATGAGACAGAGAAACAAAACATAACTTTCTTTTTAACGGCTTTTAGTGTTAAAAATATTAGTATTTTTTTCAAAGAATGTTGTACAGATAATGTGGAATAAAGTGAATATGAAAGTATATGGACTATTTTAATTTATTATTTTATGTATCCTCAAGGGCCAAGATTCTTGCTATGAAAGAGTGTTGCAGAAGTTAAACAGAAGTCTGAGTTTTAAAGGGATCCCTGGTTGCCTTAGTTAGTGGAGCATGCAACTCTTGGAGTTGTGACTCAAGTTCCACATTGGGTATAGAGCTGATTTTTAAAAAATATAATGATAATGAAAAGAAGCAAACAAACAAAAACTCCTATAAGTTTTAAGTTTAAATAGGAAGTATTAGTAAGATAAATTTCCCCCATATGTACATTATTAATATCTTGGTCTACATCTATACTTGTATCTTTTTTTTTCTTCTAGTTCTTCCAATGGGGAAATATCATCAATGACCCGACCAGTAGTGATGAGCGCAGATAGGATACTGATTGTGGCCTTGAAATATCAGTCTGCACTTACAGAAAAAAATAAAACAAAATAGCACGCTTTCTTAGAAAAAAATAGCTACCAGCAGGTCTGCAGACAAAAAATGTTTAAGTCAATCCAGATACTGGGGAAGCAATCAAAGACCACTAAAGTCATGTCAGATAGGCTTCATAGTCATCACGAGGAGGCCCTCATTGCCAAAGATAAGACAATCATGCTCCAGAATGAATAGTAATTGCCATTTTGATTGAAACCTATTAAACATGTTTAAATCTGTGAGTTCCTAATGAAATTTAAAACAAAACAAAACAACAACAAAAGTTAATTGGTCACATTTGGAAGGTGGCAGGGAACCAATTTTTCTAGGAAACTGGTAATTAAGAGAAAAAAATAAAATGTTTATCTTACCTTTCTCTACAGTTTCTATATGAACAGAACCACTAAGGGCTAGGCACACAGCAGATGAGGGAAGCATTTCTTTACAAAAGTAGGACAACCTTAAAAAAAGACAGAAATGAAACAATTTGAATATCAATGTTTGGCAACTCATAATGAAGTAAAGGGGCCAGATACTGAGCTGCAAGATCTGAGAACTTCGCCAAAAAGAGAGACAAGCAGACCTGATATGCCCCGTGATGAAAGCCCCCAGCACTACTTCTAATCTTGCCAAAGCAACTGAGTGTGCAAATCCTGAGTGTGATTAGGCTCTGGAGCCAGGAGCTAATGTGAAGGATTAAGGAATGTGTTGAGCTGTACTGTGGACATGTAATCAACAAAAACCAGAGCCAAACTCTACAAGTCAAATCCCTTTGGCTAATCAACAGATAAGTTTTAAGAAAAAGAAAGGAAAAGGTTGGTTGTGGTGATTATAGATTAAAAGAGATATAGTAAACATAAGTTAAAAATATAGGCAAGACTGATCAAGGGAATCTGATGGCAAAAAATTTTTTTCATTAAAAAATGATTACTGTGAAAGTCAGGAGAGTGGTTCCTTTTGGTTGAGGAAGATGTATGAGTTAGAACAAGCCAGACACCTTCAGAGGTGGATGGCAATGTTCTATTCTTGTCCTGGGTGGTGGTTTCAAGTGGATTTGCCTTGTAATACCACATTAATATCTGTATTTCTATCTATATTTGTTTTATGGTTTTTATCTGTTTTCTTTTACAATGAAAAAAACTAAGGTACAATAGTTGGTCTTCTATAATGACACTGACCTAAAGGGGAGCAAGAATAAAAAGAGAGTATCAGGTTAGGGAGATTTTGGAGTAGTCCAGGCATGATGATGGAGAAGAAATTTAATGGGATTCTCTGTTGCACATCAGAGAAATAGAGAAATTATTTGGGCTACATTCTTCTTCCTTGTAGAAAAACACTTGACATTGAAAGGGATATGGAGACATATGTGCCAAGAAGAGTCTCTGACGTCAAACTAAATACCTTATTACTTGATTGACACATCGCAGTTGGTGCTATTGGGGATTCTGCACGTTTGTGAGCTAGCTACTTTTTAAAAAAATGAATAGCACAATTTGATAAAATCTTGTAATATTTACCCAATTTCCTCCTTGTGTACTGCTTTGGTAGGACATGTGAGAGTCATAATGGCCAAATTGCATCTTACACGTTTTCTGCGTTATTTGATTTATTTTAACCAGTACACATTAGTTCATACTGGGAACAGCATTTCAATTTGGGGGGAAAAGGGTGTAACAAGCTGTTGCCTATAAGTCTTCCACAAAGTCATTTATATAATACATATCATAAGTTGTTAGCTACTAGAGAAGGACCTCATCTCATTTACCAGTACTGCTGTGATGTAGTTGATACATTGAATCCAAAATAAAATTCAAAAAAATAAATTTATTAAAAAAATAATATCTGCAAATAAATGTCATTGATAATTCACATATCAAACTCATAGTTGCTCATGCTTCCATATGAGTGGAAATATATATTTATGATTCCACAGAAGCCAGAAAGGATAGACTGTATTAGGGGTTGGGATAGGGATCTGGGAGGACAGAGGAAACATGAACACGGCTGCAGGGTAGAATTGACTTTGATGTCTAGCTTTAGTAATTACTAGCTGTGTAAACTTGGAGAAAGTCACCTATCACTACTCAACCTTAATTTCTCCAGTTGTACAAGGTGTAGAGCAGGAAGGATAATTATGAGTACTGAAAGAAAGAGCTTTTTTGTATATGGCTCCATGCTCCTACACCACACAGAAGTTGCTCTGTAACTGTTGCTTTTCTTTTTCTTTCTTAGGGATGGTTTTATGTGACTCTCTTCTACCAATTTGGAATCTAGCCCCTTTAACATGTTAGCGAAGCCCTGATGTATCACATGATGCTAAATGTTTTTGATTCTGAATGGACCACCCTTGACATTAGGGCTGACAATTCCCAGGACATCCTCTGTAACTGCTGTGTTGATGCCAGTGTGACCTGAGTGGCTTCCGTAATAATCCCTTTCCTCTACATAGTCACCTGCTGTCAGGAGCTGCCTGTGCAGAAGGAACTAATTCCTAGTCCCATCAGAGCCCTAATTAAAAGTGCACCAAATTAAACTTGAATGCATGGAAAACAATTAGCTCTCTGTTTTGTCTCTCCATTCAAATCCATAATGCAGAGCAGCCAGGTGTCATGTTCAACAAATCTCTATCACTTGATGGCTTGAGAAAGGAATGGAGTTGGAAAAGCTCCAGAATCTTCCCCTAGAGGGCTATTCTGGCCTTCCCATGTTTGTAGTGACTCGATTGTCATGATGCTTCTATTTGAATCCCTCTTTCTCAACATCATCTTCTCCTACCTTTTTCTTCTTCCAAGGAAACATCCCTTTACATGGTTCTCTTTATCACCACTTCCTTTGCTGGAAGTTTGCAAAACTTTTTTTTTCTCTTTTACAAAATACCAAATATGCTGTCTGGCATGTTTCTAAAGGATTGCTGGATCAAACACAAGACACTAGTTCACCCTACTGTTGCTTTCACATTACGTACGTGGATTAGTAGGAGGCATCCCTGCCATGATAAAATTAGTTGCTCCACACTGTGTCATCTGTGATATTTCCCCAAATATGTGCATCAATTATTCTACCTAGAATTCTTTCATGTAACTGACTAACCCTCAACCTCATACTAATTTCAGTAACTAGGTCTCTATGTTATAGAGCAAAACTAAATAAAGTGCCCAATCACCCTAGCCCTCTATATCCCCAAGATCTGGAAGCTGATTAATTATCCTTAATTTCTGAGGAAAACAATTAGGAATCCAAAATTAAATCAAAATATGCAAGTAAAGCTAGCATATTTTTTAAAATAAAAAATCTTAGGGAGGAGAGATTTAAGAGCCAGTAAAATAGAAGAGGTACAGGTTTTTTAGACTGGGAAGTTTTGAATTCAAATCTTAGTTTGACTACTTATCAACATGTGAACTTCAGCACCTCTCCATGTGTCAGTTTCTTCACTTATGAAGTTGTGATAATAAAATAACATCTATACTATGTGGCTGTTTTGAGGATCAGAGATGATTTATGTATTATCTCAGCATGATGTCTCGAGTATATGGAGTATATGAAAGCTGGTATTATGGATGTGAAGGAGGTCAGGTTGGCTTGAACCAAAAACTCATGCTGAGCTGTTGTCTGGAAAGAAGACTGAGGAGAGGATATACTACAGAATGCAGTAGAGTAAAATTTGCAGTTTCTCATGGTGGTGCTATGGCTATAACGATCTACCCTAATGACCACCTGATTATAGATTTGTGGAAAGATCATAGAAGTATTGGAATAAATCAAAGTTCTCTTAGCAGTATTTAACCTCTGGTAAGCATATAGCACAAGTGTGACAGTTCCCCACCTTGTCACCAAAATAGACTACCATTTGGTCCTTGGGTTCTTCCCCAGTGATTTGGAGTATATTCTCAGAATTTTTTTCAATTTATAATTTATGTAAATGATTTATTACAGCCTCTAGGCCACAAAACCTCTAGTTCATAATCAGCGGTAATAACAAACTGAGCTTTGTAGTTTTCAGGTTTTCTCGGTGAGAAAACGTCATTCACAGACACTCAACCATGCATATACCCTCCAGCTTCTATGAATAACAGTCATGGTGAACAGACATCTCTGGTCCGATCCATACAGCAGTGGTGAGAAACATCCATAGGCAGCACACATTGAAATACTAGAATTTCTGTTGTCTCACTTGAAGGCACAGAAAGACTCAAAACAGTACTAAAAAGTCAGTAACAATTAGAACATAATCACTACCATGGTATAACAGTGCCTCACAGATTCTATGAACTCACCCATGGTTACTAAACCATTCACTTGCTTATCCTTTGGCACTGTTTTGTCATTTGAAGAGAACTGTTTATGCCCTGTTGAACTTCCTCACCATCTCATGAGACTCAGTACTCAAATATTTTAGTAAATGCCCAATCCTTCTTTTTGCTGGCCTGATGTTTTACTGCACCTCTTACTGGTAGCAAGAGGTCAGTATTACACAAACTTCTCAGCTTAGTGCTCCATCAGGCAAGCATCACCTTCATGCTACAACTTTAAAGTTATAGCTGAAGGGAAATAGAAATCAACATCTGGTGATTCACTTGCGATAGGCTTGCGCTACATCATTGTGCTGTTGGGTACCATTTTTATAGAAAAACAAAGCTCCCACCATAAATCATGAAGGGAGAGTGGACTGGTTAAGAGAGGCCAGTCCTTCAGGGAGAGTCTTTGGGACCTTATAGACAAGAACAAATCCTCAAGAAAATCATCCACACTGTAGCCATAGAGAGGAAATTCTCACTCTTTTCTGTATGCTATGAGAAAGAAATAAGGAAACTTCCGGAACAGAGTTTCATAATTATACTCATCAAGAAAGATATTCCCAACTGCTGGTTTTCAGTGGGAAAGGGTACCATGAAAGTAAAAATTAAGTAACATCCTGGATGAGTTAGTATACATTGGAGGCTGTGCTAGCTTTTGCCTTCTGATTGACCCTTTCTCTCACAAACTCCATACATTCCAACCACTCTGCCCCTTTTCTAGGAGAAATCCTTCTCTCTCACTCTGTAAATATGGCACAAAGTTCCATCTTATGTTTTCATGTCCTAAGACTTAGCAGTCAAAGACTATACTACCTTTATTTATTCCACTTATATTCATTGGATAGCCTTCATTGTTAGGAAGCTTGTATACACTTCACAGACACTGCATAAGTGATGTCTTTTTATTAATGACCTGTTGCCTTAATTGGAATTTTGAGAGTTGCTTTAGCTGTAGTTTTTCACTTAGCTGCTATCTGGTCATTTTCATGTGTGCATGGCATTTCTATCTCTTTCATTTCTTCTTGCTCTCATATCTCTTTTTTATTTACTAATTTATATTTGCTTTAATTTTTTATTTAATTATTATCATGTAACCTCTAATAGGTTTAAGATTGTCATTGTAGGGGCACCTGGGTGACTCAGTCATTAAGTGTCTGCCTTCAGCTCAGGTCATGATCCCGGAGTTCCAGGATCAAGCCCCGCAACTGGCTCCCTGCTCTGTGGGAAGCCGCCTTCTCCATCTCTCAGTCCCCTTGAGTGTGTTCCCTC
Source organism: Spilogale gracilis (assembly GCA_004023965.1). NCBI lineage: Eukaryota > Metazoa > Chordata > Mammalia > Carnivora > Mephitidae > Spilogale > Spilogale gracilis. The sequence goes on along the minus strand of PITA01011765.1, from coordinate 57,315 downwards.
TCTCACTGTGTTTCTCTCTGTCAAATAAATAATTAAAATCTTAAAAAAAAAAAGATTGTCATTGAATCACACCTCAAAGGCGACTCATATACTAGCACATCAAAGGACTTACATCCCAAATTAAGAATCTCATTCTTGATTCTGCAGCTTGGTGATCATATAGATTTCTAAAGCTATCTTATGCCTGGCGTGAACTGGCTATCCAAGTTCCTGTTACATTATGTCTTAACTGGGTCATAAATTCGATTATCTACCTCTGTCTTCTCAACATACTCTTCACAGAATACTTTTTACCCGCTGGCCTGGTGAGTTTTCATTGTGTCCCCAGTTGTATTCTGTTTTGTTTTCTTTTCCTCTTTCCCACTGTCATGTAAATTACTGATACTAGAATCTCACCACATCCCTCTTGTGCTTGTAGTACTAGTACCTTGAAGATCATTCAGAAGAAAGGGAACTATTCAGGTTGTCAGAATATTAGGTTATTTTATTTATGTCAGTATGAGGTGACATCATGGAAAAGACTGAAAAACTTGTAGCTTGGTCAAAAAATAGATTTTGTGTTGCTGTTGTTTTTTAAATTTAAATTCAATTAGCTAACATATAGTACATCATTAGTTTCAGATGTAGAGTTTAATAATTCATCGGTTGCATATAATACCCAGTGCTCATCATATCACCTGTCCTCCTTAATGCCCATCACCCAGTTATCCCATTTGCCCATCTACCTCCCCTTCATCATCCTCAGTTTGTTTCCTAGAATTAAGAGTCTCTCATGGTTTGTCTCCCTGTCTTATTTATTTCCATTCAGTTTTCCCTCCCTTCCTCTATGAGGATGTTTCTTATATTCCACATGTCAGTGAAACCATACAACTATCTTTCTCTGATTGACTTATTGTACTCAGCGTAATACCCTCCAGTTCCCTCCACATCAATGTAAAATGGTAAGTATTTATCCTTTGCTATGGCTGAATAATATTCCATTGTATATATATACCACATCTTCTTTATCCATTCATCTGTCAATGGACATCTTGGCTCTTTCCATTGTTTGGATATTGGGGACATCACTGCTATAAACATAGGGGTGTATGTGCCTTTTCAAATCATTACATTTGTATCTTTGGGGTAAATACCTAATAGTGCAATTGTGGAATGGGAGAAGATATTTTCAAATGACATATCAGATAAAGGGCTCGTAACCAAGATCTATAAAGAATTTATCAAAGTCAACATCCAAAAACCAAATAATCCAGTCAAGAAATAAGCAGAGGACATGAACAAATATTTCTCCGAAGAAGACATACAAACGGCCAACAGACACATGGAAAAGTGCCTGACATCACTCAACATTAGGGAAATGTAAATCAAAAATACATTTTGAGTGAGCCTTATTTATATCATAAAGCACGGCCTTATGTATATCATAAAGCACTACTCCCTACAGCTCCCTTTTATTGACCTTTTACCTTACCACCATTGCCCAAATAACCAACATGTGAAGAAAACTTAAGGAAGTTAATTAGAAGATATAACAGAAGAAGCCTTGTCAACACAATCTTGACTTTCTTTTTACCTTGGAGATTAAATTATGAACTGCATACCTTTAAATTCTATTAGTTTTCTAGATTTTGGCATTGCTCAACCTATCAGTACCTTGGGTATTCTTATGCCTTCTATATTGAACATCAATCTATAAGCCAACTATTAGAGTTGCCTAAACTCCACACCTCAACTGAGGGAGACTAAAGGAGATTTTTGGATCTTACTGAGTTCACTTGTTGTGAAATAAGGGAATATAGGTTAGAAGAGTTCTTAGGAGAATTTCAGTGCTAGAAATGAGAGTACAAGAAATATTAGGCAGAACTTTATTCCAGTTCTCATGACTTAAGCAGCATATTCAGAGGAACACTTTCAATTCTTTAGAGAAGTTGACCTTGATAAAGTCAATTTCCAGCACTGGAGTCTTCTGCATTTGAAACTATTATGAGCAACTGAACTCTGCCTAGTTCCTGACTATGGGTTGTCTGATTCTTAATTTTATTTTTTGGTCTTTGGTCCCATATTCATTCTTCTTTCATAGTACTTTTATTATTTTCATCTAAATAAAAATCACTATTCCTTTTTATGCATTAGCCCACAGTCTTTAATACTTATCTTTTTCCCATTTGTTTCTCCCAAGGCAGGATCTCTAATGGGTAACTCCTGCTCATAGCTGTGGGGGTTTTTTTGGGTCCACTGAGAGGTAGAAGCCTAGAAGGAATAAGATTTACAGCAGATTTATTGGGGGAGGAAAAGGAGAAGATAGGCTTCAGTGTGATGCAGGTCTGACACTTGTAAAGGGGAAGAAAGGAAAAAAAGATGGAAGGATGGAGCTTCGGACTATCCGCACGGTTCCAATAAAGATTCAGCTGGGCCAACCAAAAGATCTTGAGCCTAAGTAACCCATCCAATTAATTCCTTTGACTTACTACAATGGAACTTATTGCACTCAGCCATTGGTTGGGATAAGCCCATGGGAAGCAAGCATGGAGTATCCAGGGGGGCAGAAGCTGGGGACATCAATCAGATACGCCCCAGAGAGTAAGAGATCTAAAAATTTCATTTTCTCTGTCTGCCGCAACAGGCTAATGAACAATAGTGGGATTTAAGGCTATATTTTTGGCCCAAGGTCTTTTCTAATGATGTTCCCTATGTGATATTCAGTCTAACGCTGACTCCTTTGTCTTGTTTAAATCTTTACTTGAATATCAGTTCTTCAGGTAATCTTCTCTGACCACATCATTCAATGTTGCGCTCGCTTTTGAGCAACTCAGTATCACATTACCCTGTTTTATTTTCCTCCTGGTCTGAATTACTACCTGACATTATCTAATATATCTGAGTACTTCTTTATCATGTGTCTTCCCCATGCATTAGAGCTGTAGTCTAATCTGCCATATTGAGTACTCTATTGTCACTGCCTGAAAAATTCAACAGCAATGTCTAGAAGGAATAAGGGGAACCAAAAATATTGTTATTAAATTTTTTCTTCTAATGTCATTCATGGCGGATTCTCCTTCTTTAGACCATCCAAAACACCATATGAAGCTCCCAGATTACATATCATGATGCCACAATGTGTCATAGCTGGTGTTGTCACGTCTCTGTCTCTCACTAGTCTGTGAGCTCCATGAAAGTAAAGGTCATGTTTTATATTGCCTATAATAGTGCATCAAGTATCTAGTAGTACTGATAAAGGAGTATTGATAAATAGTAGAAGGAATGAAGGGAAGATTGTCAATGCCTGTGCTCGATATGCACTATCTCTTACACTTATAATGACCTGTGGGTCAGGGAGTATAACAGATGCATTTGAGTGCACATACAACTATGGAAGAAACATGGCAGGAAAAGATGGCAAATAGGCCTGAGAACCAGCAGCCATAAGAGCAGCTGCGAGCAAAGTCTACAAGCTGCCTTTTCTCTTTGCAGGAGGTACATCCATTTGGTGATCAAATAGGAACTACACAGTCAGGTTTGGAGAGGAAACCTGGTGTCTGCCTTTGTACTGGAGACAGGCCCTGAGGCTGCTGCCTGATCCTGGAGCCAGGGGCAGGGACTGATTGTTCTCCAGTCTGTCCTTGTAAGAGCAACTGCTTTGTTCAGTGATCAAAGACCCCTTCCATCCATCCCACATTCCCACTTTGGTGTCACTTTTGTCCCACACCCCTGGAGAGAGGCCCCCACTGTAAGCTTATACTATTTCCTGGCTTAGAAGGAACACTTGAGTGTGCTTGTTGAACACCCATTCCTGTCATTTTGTTGTGACATAATTCTCCATTTTAAATCCTTGATTTACCAACTATTGGGCTTCCTTTTTCAGAGAGGGAATGTACTGGGACTCTGCATTGACAGGAAGGGAAGCAATGTGGTAAGAGCATAATATTAAGTGTTAGAAAAATCTGGGTTAGATGTTAGCTCCACTGTTTCTTAACTGTGCTGTCTCAGGCCAGTTACCTAACCTCTTGGCACAACAGTTTCCATATCCCCAGAGTCTAAATTTCGATACCTATCTCCTAAGATTTTCCTGATGATAAACAGAATGTAGTGTGCTTTTGCAAACACCCTTTCCAGCCCCCACTGCGCTCCACACACAGTGATCCCCTGCAGTGTTTCTGGAAGGGCTTTCCCAAAACCTTTATGGCCATTCAATAAGATGAGTGTACCTCTACTGGAGGAGGAAGACACTTATTCCTGCGGACCCCAACCCTGGAGCTTTTTTTCATCGGAGGATACTCAGGATTCTCTGTCCTGGCTGAGCTATTGCTTACGGAGGCAGTTATGAAGCAAAGAAAGGCTTTCAATCTATTTATCAAAGGCCTTGCAAGCATCTGCTTCAAGGTAGGTGAATCAATTAGGCAGTATTGAGCGGGGGAAAGTTAATCTGCATCCAAAGCATTTTATTGCACAAACAAGTTAAATAAAAAATCAAGTGCAGTCCAATTGACTTTATTCCACTGTGACTGGAATTGAAGGAAGAGGAGCCATTCCCCCTCAATGTCTTCTAATCCTTTCTTACTTCTGCCCTACAGAAGGAGCAGATGTCTTCTGGGAATAAGAGAATACAGGTCCTGACATGTGAGAAACAGGCATTGGAATGATGATCATTACCTGAAGAATTAAACACTCTTGTGGATATTATCGCTCTTTTGGTATCTTGGAAGGACTTTTATCCAGAAGCAAGTTTGGGCCAGTGGGTTTATATTACAGGGAAATCATTGTTTCCAAAGAGATTTTCTTCTCTCTGCATATACCTTTGTTAACTAGGGTTAGATTTTAAGTCTTATCTCTGAGAGCTCTGTCTTTTGGCACCCTGAACCCAAGCAGGCAGTAATCCTTAAAAGGATCTATCTTTTTATACTAGTCGTTTTTCCCCATTCTGATTGCCACTCCGTTATCCATATTCTCATTAACTCTTACGCAGAACAGTATAGGGGATTGTTTAACTATACATTCCTCTGTGTTTTTATTCTTTTCTAGTTCATTCTACACATAAAAGCTAAATCAGTCTTCAGCATGACACGGTGGAAAGAATACCCACTTAAGTGTAGGGGAGACTCCATTTTGCAGCTCGACTTAGCAATTTACTGACTTTGGGCAAGTTACTCAACCTTTCTTAACGTCTACTCATCTGTAAAGTAGGAATAATTATAGTCCCTAACTCACACAATATTCATGATAACTGAAAGAGTCAGTACATGAAAATCATTTAGTATAATGCTTGGTATCTAGTGAATGTTCAATAAATGGAAGCTACTGAGACACTATTGGAAACTGACTTCTACTGACTGTATCATTGCTAGGACATTAGTTTCCTTGTAAGCAGAAAACATTTTTTATTCTTTTCTGTTTCAACATAAGCAAGGGCAGTGCAGTGCATAGGCACCTACTCATACAATTCTTCCTATTGCAATGAAGGCAAAACCCCAATTTTACTATCTACCTTATCGCTAAATATAAAGGGTGAAGGGATTTCTTTCAGATGGGGCATTTGTATAAGCAGACATGTAGAAGTAAAACAGTGAAAATCTAAGCAAAATGTTCTGTATGAAAATGACCTCATGCTCTCAAAACGATGATTTAGGTAGGGAAACCATGAGATAGATTGTGGAAAGGGATTCCAGGGAGGGCCCAGAAGGTTCTAGAATTCTAGGTTATAAGTGCTTGAGCACCAGAGTGCTATTGAGAGTTTTGGGACAGAGGGAGTGACGGAATGCACTAGCCAAGAGAAACAGCGTCCACCCATTTAGGTCGAGGAAGGACAAAGCACAGTGCCTTCAGAGCTCAGAACAAATCACCCGATTCTATTTCCCAAATTGTTCATCTTCTATGAGGCATGATGAATGCTGACTTTAGACTCCTTCCTTTGGTTCTGCCAGCAATTCAGTAGCTTAATCTTTTTCCAATCTCAGCTGTTGCCTAATAATCTGTTCCAGGCACAGAAATTTCATTAACTCCTCAATGATGTCCACAGGCTTTGACCATGGATTTCATCTGTTAAGCTGCTTTTATTTCAGCTACTATACAAATTACCCTCTGCCTGGGAAAAAAAAAAAAAAAAACAGCCAAAAAAAGTGGGGGGCAGGGAGGTGAGGAGGGAGATAGAGGAGAAAAGAATGGCCAAAGCCCTTCTGTATTTCTCAAACAACTTCCCTCTCCTTAGTGAAAATAGATGTCCAGAGGAGAAATTGAATTCCAAAGCAATGACTTGATAATGGAATGGCCCCAAATTTTCTCACTGGTAGCTTAAATTGGGGCCCCTGTCTCAACCAGCATGATATGTGATTGTCTTATCATCCTCAGAAAACTGTATTATACTTCTAGGTAGAATGGAACCGTTACTGGTGTTGGAAATGTGGTGAGTGTATACTGGTTTCTGTTAAGCCTGAGAAGTGGTTGAGATGGGGAAGTGGGAAGAGAGGGAGGGTCATAGGAGGTCTCCACTAGACATCTGCTAATACCCCTGTCATGCCGCTCTGCACAGCTTAGTGAATAATGCTGGCATTTCAGGCATCAGTGGAGAAAGTATTTTTGGAAAGAAGTCATTCCTTCTTACCTTTCCTCTGTGAAGCCCCTTAAATTTGTAGAGTGAGTTGCAACTTCCCCTGTGCTTCTGTGATACACTGAATCTTCTTCTGTATCCCTTACCAGAGTGCATCACACTATTTGATTAACATATCTATTTTTTCTTCCCTTTTGAATTCTTTGAGGGCATAGGTCAAATTGTGTGAGGCTAATAACAGCGTAAGGAGACCAGAAATTCTTCATGTATCAGCAGCAGCATAGCTAAGGATAGAAGTTACTAGTAGATAGGCAAAGAAACCAGAAAAATAACAAGAGACAGAGTCCATTTTGGATTAGATAATGTATATAAGGTATAGATCGAGTATATAAAATGACTGCTACCAGGTGGAGGTATCAGTGGAGCTTGGGGGGTTGTCTCTGTCAGGTCCATAGGCACATTTGTACATACCTATTTCTGTTGTTCTGCAACTTTGAAATTTAGCTAGACCCTCAGAAGCTTTTGTGGGAAGAAGTAGGGATTTAGGGTAGAGTCGGTACCCTTAATGGTTGTTTGCTTTCTTGTTTGTTTTAATCTGGGTTGCAACTCTACTCATCTCCCTTCAGGACTTGACTGTATTATGATACACAAGAGGGGATATAGGGTCTATGGTGCTAAGAAAAGACTGGATGCGGTTCTTTCTCATTCTGGTGATTCTTCCAATAAGACAATTAGTAGTGGTTTACCAGGTATGAACTAATGTCAGCATTGCTGACATGTTTTCAAAATATTTCTCATTAACAGCTTTTGGATCACAGTTTTATTTTGAAATTAAATGACAGAACGTAAACATTTTTAAATAGGTGGTTGGTAACTTCTGTGTATAGTGTCTTATCCTAAAATGATGCCCTCCTTTTGATTATATTGCACATTAAACACTTCTCATGTTTTGAAAGATAACTTTTATTTATAAATCAAAAAATGTTTTATAATTTACTTGAAATGACCAATTCAGAGATACTCTAATCCAGAAGGATTAGGAATTGAATTCATGGGATTCTATCTTGGGTAGCTTTAATTCTATTTTCTTTGAAAAGCATAGAGTTGGCTTCCCATCTTCTATTCTCCATATCTCTCTATGAAGCATAGAGACTGGCACTCTTATTTCATAAGTGGAAGAGTCTGAGAACAGAAATATCAATCAGTGTACTCAATGTCATAAATATCTGTGATAACCATTCTTTGCTTGAGAATGACTGTAGCCACCTTACCAGCACCCCACCCCTCAAAAAAATGCTTTCGGGTTATATTACTCTTCTCTCTTGTTTTGATCTTAATGAAGAATAATTGACAAATATAATCATATATATTTAAAGTATACAATGTAATGATTTGATATGCATATACATTGTAGAATGATTACCAAGATCATGACAGTTAACACATCCATCACCTCACACAGTTAACATTTGTTAACTTGAGTATGTGTGTGTGTGTGTGTGTGTGGTGAGAATGCTTAAGATTTACTCTGAGCAACTTGCAAGTATGTAATACTGTTACTAACTATAGCCACCATGTCATATATTAGATCCTCTATACTTGTTCCCATAACTGAAAATGTGTACACTTTGGCCCTGGCAGGTACCATTCTATTCTCTATTATAACTATAAAATCAGGTTTTTTGTTTTGTTTTGCTTTCTTTTTTTTTAGATTCCACATATAAGTGATGATGTAGAGAATTTGTCTTTATCTGGCTTATTTCACCTAGCATGATGCCTGTAAATCATGCACATCGTTGCACATAGCAAAATTTCCTTCTTTGTTATGGCTAAGTAGCATTTCATTATATGTGCTATATATATGATATGTCATATGTATTTTCTTTATCATGTATATATGTCATAGATATCACATTTTTGTGATCTGTTCATCTGTCAAAGGGCATTTAGGTTGTTTCCATATCTTGGCTATTGTGAATAATGCTGCATGAACACATGTGTACGGATATCTCTTCAAGAAACTGACTTCAGTTCCTTCAGATATATATCCAGGAGTAGGCTTGCTGGATCATATGGTAGTTCAAATTCTACATTTTTGAGGAACCTCTACCCTGGTTTCAATAATGGCTATACTATTTTACATTCCTACCTATAGTGTATGAGTTCCCTTTTCTTTATATCCTTGCTAACATTGTTACCTCTTATCTTTTTGATAATACCCATCTTATAAAGGTATTGATTCATTCTGGTTTTGATTTGCAGTTCTATGATGATTTGTGATGTTGAGCATCTTTTTGTATGTCTGTTTTGGCCATGTATATGTTGTGTTCAGAAATATGTCTATTTGGGTCTTTTGCCTATTCTTTAATTGGATTACTTCCTTTTTTGGTTATTGAGTTATATATGTTCTTTCTGTATTTTGGATATTAACACCTTGTCAGATATATGTTTTATAAATATTTTCTCTTATTCTGTACATTGCTTTTTTAAATTTTATTTTATTTTTTTCAGTGTTCCAAGATTTATTGTTTTTAATTTATTGATTGTTTCCTTTATTGTGCAAAACTCTTTAGTTTGATGCAGTCCTACTTATTTATTTTAGCTTCTGTCACTGGTGCTTTAGTATCTTATCCAACTCTCTATTTTTGTGACTACTATTTTATTTTATTTTATTTTATTTTATTTTATATTTTATTTTATTTTATTATTATTTTATTTTTTATTTTATTTTATTTTATTTTCTATATTTTATTTTATTTTATTTTATTATTTTATTTTATTTTTTTACATGTAAGATCAGTCCTTATCACCGTCCACACTTCCACTCACCTGTAGGTCTAAAACCAATCCCAATTAAGATTTCTGTGGAATTCCTCAGTCTCTGATTTTTTTAGACTTGAGTTACTTTCATTTCTGCTACCCCTAGACCTTCTTCCTCAAGGAGGTAGCATACAGCGCTGTGGTGAAACTCAGTTTTCATAGGCAGGCAGAATACCTGCCAGTTCCACGTACTGAGATAATTAATGCTAAGCAAGTTACACTGCTTCTGCCTCTTGGACTTGATGGGAGATTTAAATGAGGTAATGCATAGAAAGTATACATAAGTGGGTGGATTTTTTATGCTATATCTGACTAACATTAGGATAGATGATATTGGACAGACCAGTGGTCAAGTTTATATCTGGACCTGAATTCTGTCCATTGGATTCTCATTTCTTTTCAGTACTTGAAACTGACTAGTTAACTGTCATCATTCTTCTCCAGTATAGTAGTTCCTCAAGGTGTGGTTGTCAGACCATGTATACCTAAATCTCCTTAGGAAACTGTTTAAAATCAGATCACTGTGACTCATCCCTATCCTACTGAATTTGTGTGGTAGAGCTCAAAAGCCTTCAATGCCATGAGCTCACAGTTTATCATGGGGTACATGATGATCTGAGAATACTGTCCTATTCCAGGACTACAGTCGGTCAGGAACTTACAGGACATCCTTCCATGAGATTAGTGGGACTGTTTTCATTTGTCTGGATCTCTGAAAAATCTCCTTTGCTTTCATTTTGTGTTCAGTCTAATTACCAAGTATTGCCTTTACCCAAAGTGAGAAATTTCAGAGCTACAGTTCTCCTAAATTCTGTCCTTTGTTGTCATTTGTTTAAAATGCCATGTGTTGGTATTCCCCAGGTGACTCACTTGGCTAAACATCTGACTCTTGATTTTGGCTCAGGTCATGGTCACAGGGTTTTGAGATCAAACCCTGAGTTAAGCTCCCTGCTGACCTCTGCCCCTTCTCCATCCCCCCCCCCAATGAATTAATGATGAAATGAATGAATAAATAAATAAGTAAAATGGCATGTGTTGTCTCCCAAACCAGGCTCCATTCCATCCCTGCTCTTCAGTGAGCAACTTCTGGCTGGATGTGTCTGTGTGTTCCCTTTTTCATCTGCGAATATTTTTCTCCTTGTCTTTTCCCCATAATATTGGGGCTAATCTCTTTACTCCGTTAACACCCATCTCTTTGGATTTGACCCCACCTTTGGCTTCTGAGGTAAACCTGAAAAAGCTTAAAGGATGAATATGCGCCATCTCCCTGGTCATAGCCAGTGGTTCAGATGGCCATTGATCTGATCCAGTCAATGAGAAATAAGGAGATGCTGGGAGTGGGAAAGAGATTATATTTTAAAAATAAACATATTTTTTGTGGAAATTATTGAAAGGTACATTATTTGTTCCTAAGTCAGTAGCTGAGAATCCCATTTGCATATAAAAATCCTTTGATTGTCTTAAACTATCATGTTCAAGACTAATTGGGTTAGTTGCTTTTTGCCCTCAATGTGGCTATGCTATTCATTTCCAATTCAGCAAGGGATATTTGTTTCTGTTTGTATTCTATTTCAACTTTCTTCCTCATTTTTGTTAATATTTTTGATTATGTGGTACATCAATCTGGTACCAAGGGTAGAACCATATACAAGCTATAGGGAAGTGGTCTGCATTCTGCAACCTCCCACGCAAGTGCATTAGTAACCAATCTTTTTAGTCTCTGGGGTTCTCCTTCCTCTGATTCTTGGCACACAAACTGAGCAGAAATGTGTATTTTCTTTTTACCTCTTCTTTCTTACACAAAAGATAGCTTCTAAAGATACTTTTCTTTTTTTCATTTTTCTTTCTTTAAATGACAAGATATCCTGGAAATCTTTTCTTATCAGTCCACAGATTTCTTCGTTCTTTTTCAGCTGTACCCTATAGCACTGCTCTGGTTTTATACCATTCAAAATCATTTAACCACTCTACCATATGGCCTTTTACCTTATTGTTTCTAATATTTTAAAATTACAAATAAGGTATAATAAATAAACTTGTGTATACATGTTTTTGCATATATGAAAGATAAAAATTGGGATAAATTGTATGTGGGATTACTGGGTCAAAAGGTAAATGCATATTTATTATATATTGCCAAATCATCATCCTAAATTATTGTACCAATCTGCATTCAGATCTACATGGATGAGAGTAATGAGAGTATCAGCTTGTCCATAGCCGGGCAAATAAATAGAATGTGTTATCACACATTATGTCAATCTGATAGGTAAGAAATGGTTCCAGTTTGCACACCTCTAATTATGAGTGAAGGCCAATATCTTTATGCAGAAGTTTCCATATTTTTTCTCTATTTTAGTGGTTCTGAACTGTGAATGTGCATTATAATCGCTCTGTGTGTGTGTGTGTGTGTGTCTGTGTGTGTATGAGAGCACATGTGCATGCATACCTTCTAACACATGAGACTTTTAGGTAAAAGATCTGTAGGTGAGTCACTGTTGGCACAGTTGACACTGCATAAAGCACTGCTTTGGCTCATTCTGAATGAGGAGTTGGTTGTGGAGCTGCAGCAGTCACTGTTGCTACCATGGGAACATCAGTTTGAAGAAGCCAATGGGTAAAGAAGAAAATGGTGATTCACTGGCGTAATCTACATGTAAAGTCAATTCCAACTTCCTATTCTATATAAATCATTGGGTTTTCCCTCATAAGTCAATATATTGGTTTTTATGCATGGTCAGTCGTTCCATTTCCTTGCTGCAGCAATTTTTTTCTGTCTAGAATGTTTTATACCCTTTCCACTTCTCTTCCCCCCACCTTTTTCTTGTGGGGGGATAGTTTATGTTGAATAATCCCTTCAGACTTTAATTTAGACATTCCTTGCCTTCTAGAAACCTTTCTCTCATCACTTCATCACCTTCTTCATCACCTGTTCCAGTTATGTGCATTTCTTCCTTGATTTCTAGCGGCTTGCGTTATAATAGCAATATATGCTGTTGCACAGAGCCATACTGCTTTGTTACTGTCTCTCCCTCTTCACTGTGAGGCCCTTGCATGCTTGGAGTACTGAATATTCATGTATGTATTGGGGGAAGGAGGAACTCAAACTGCGTTAAATTTGAATTTAAGAATAAGTCATGTTCCCTTGGGGTACCTGGGTGTCTCAGTCAGTTGAGCACCCAACTGTTGATTTCACCTTAGATCATGATCTTAGGGTTGTGGATCAAGCCCCACGTGGGGCTCTAAGCTTCACAGGGAGTCTACTTTGTATTCTCTCTCTCCTTCTACCCCTGCCCCACCCATCACTCTAAAATAAATAACTTAATCTTAAAAATTAGAAGTCATGATCCCTCTTTATAGAAATTACTATTTTGATGGGGCACTGGGGTGGCTCGGTTGGTTAAGCAACTGCCTTCGGCTCAGGTCATGATCCCGGAGACCTGGGATCGAGTCCCACATCAGGCTCCCTGCTCGGCAGGAGACCTGCTTCTCCCTCTCTCGCTCCCCCTGCTTGTGTTCCCTCTCTGGCTGTGTTTCTCTCTGTCAAATAAATAAAATCTCAAAAAAAAAAAAGAAAGAAAGAAATTACTATTTTGAAGAGGGAAAAAGTTGACACTGAGGATATTGTATCATTTTACATTCCTACCACCACACATGAGAGTTCTAGTTGCTCCACAAATTAGTTAACACTTTCTAGTGTCAGTCTTTTTACATTTTAGCGGTATATTTCTTTGTGCCTTTAATTCTAGCACTTTATATAAATTTAAGAGACTTGCTTAGATGATAAAAAAAATTGATCAAGTTTCTAGAGAAGTCTTCAACCATCCTTCTTCTCCCTACTTATGCATGTTGTTCCTTTCTTTCTATCAAGAGATTTTTTTATTTCTCCTCCTCTTTAATCCAGGTAGGCATTTTGACTGGCCAGTGTAATATAAAAGAAATGATGTTCTGAGACTTATGAAACCAAGACTTAAGATGTTTGACAGCTTCCATTCCCCGAAACTAAGGATTCATGCGCTATGCTGTTAGAAGCCCAGACCACATAGAGCTAAAACACTGGCTGACCACCACTCTCAGCCAGCCCACAGCACCATGAGAGTGAGCCATGTTAGACATTACAGCTCTGCTAAGCCTCCCGATGACCAGACTCCACTGACAGAAGAACCATCCAGCTGAATCCATTTAACCCATAGTTGTGAGAAATAATACAATGGTTATTTTAAGTCACCTGGTTTGGGTATGTTTTGTTACGTAGCAATAAATACCAAAATATTTGTATACAAAGTTTCTAGTTCAGAGCTCAATAAATATTTGTCAAGTAAATACATTCACTCCTTCAACGCACACTCTTTGTGTACTGAGCACTGCTAAACATCACAGCACTGCTGTGTGTCAAGAGAAAAACAGAAAGGAGATCGTTTTCCCAGTTTGTAGATGATGATAGCATTTAGTTTTAACATTTAGGAATCCTTTGACTGTATAACACTGACCCTCATCTGGCCATGATCAAGAGTCTCTTTATCCAAATCAGGCCCTGCTGAGAGTCTGGAATAATTTCCTGAGGCACCAAGTACCCACACCGGCTCCTCTAGCACAGCCCCTGTAGCTCCTGGGAATCCAACAATACCCGCTGCTTGAGTAACACTAGAAACATGACCTACTTCAGTCATGTCAGGAAGGATTTTGTCTTGCAACAGTTCATTCTTTGAGTAAATGAGGTGCGATCTTGAATAGCTGTAGGATAGTAAATTGATTGCTGATGGAGCTCATTGGAGCAGCCCCCATCACCCACCACTCAGCTGCAGTTTACAGGCAGCTGTGACGGATGAAGTCCCAAAAGAGAACAATTGCAGGTGCCTTCATGCCCAGAGCACAGGATGCCCTTTTTACCTTTTTTTGAGAATGAAAGAGACAGAATGAATCACCATAACATGCTTTGCCCCTGACTATGTTCCTATCCTTCTTGCTCCCACAACAGGGAACATTGGTGGCTCACTGATGGTTTGAGGTGGATGAGACCTAATGTAGTCCAAACTCATCCTTTACCAGAAAGGGAAAAGGAGGCCTCACAAGGTTAAGGGATGCTCTGCTAATCGTACAGGGAATTAAAAGCATGGTTAAGAACATGTGTCAGGTCACTAGAATCTTAATCATATGTCCTTTCCATTTCAACACCCTGTGTTTCTGCTTCCCTTGGACTTGGGATCCCCCCCCCCCAATAACTGCTCATGTTTTAGAAGAGATCTGCCATTTCCTTGAGAGGATAGATCACGAAGACCAGGATATATGCTGAGATCATCTCTAAAACCTCATCACCTTCCTGTCACTAGCAACCCCTGTCTAACTTACCTTTCTATTTTATTCATTCAGCAAAGTTTCCTGGGTGATGAAAATGTAGAAAATCCTGTACTTTTGGGGATGCAAGATTATAGAATACTACCTTCTGGGCTCAATAAATATATTTGGTGAGTGATAAGTAACATTCAAATACCTATAATAAAAATCAGTATGCCCTGTATATATGCTAATTAATAGTTTCACATCCCAATGAAATGAATCCTGATTGTTTCCCTACAACAATGGAAGTCATACAAAGTCTACAAGATGTGTTCCCCTGGGACAGCGGCCTCAGCAGGACCTGAGAGGTTGTTAGATATACAGGTTGCACCCCAGAACTTCTGAATCACAGTCTATACTTTAATAAGATTATCAGGAGGTATGTACCCATATTAACATGTGAAAAATCTGAAACAGTAAAGAGGAGTGGAGGAAGGAGAAATTGGTTTTGACCAGTATGATTAAGGAAGACCCTACAGCAGCGGGTGGCAGAGTGATGTGTTGATCAAGACACTTGGATCAGGCAGGGCACCTGGGTGGCTCAGTGGGTTAAAGCCTCTGCCTTCGGCTCGGGTTATGATCTCAGGGTCCTGGGACGCAGTCCCACATCGGGCTCTCTGCTTACCAGGGAGCCTGCTTCCTCCTCTCTCTGCCTGCCTCTCTGCCTACTTGTGATCTCTCTCTGTCAAACAAATAAATAAATCTTAAAAAAAAAAAAAGACACTTGAATCAGACAGAACTGGATTAAGCTAGAGGCACTCAAGCAAGTGATTTAATGATTTATTCATAAAAAAGTTAATAGCATTATGCCTGTCTCCTAGTGTATGTGGAAGTTAGATGAGCATTGGGAATGAAAAAGTGGGTGGGGGAAGGCAGAGCATAATCCACAGCATTGTTATAACTGAAGTGATGGGGGGTGGGGTTGAGTTTACTGTTAGCCAGGTGGTTGCCTGGAGTGCTAATACCATTAGCAAACATTGCAAAGCAGAGGGAAAGGAATGGAAGATGATGGACTACGATGATGATGATGATGATGATGATGATGATGGTGATGATGATGATGATGGTGATGATGATGATAGCACTTCTAGTCTTACCCTGAGGAAGTTGACCCTTGAGCCTTATTCTAATTTGTCAATCTCATGTCTCCAAAGAATTTGTAAGACTGAATACAGTAGAAGTAGAGGTAGAGGTCTCTTGGGACTTTGAATATTTTTCCCTGAAAAAGATACATAGCAGCCCTTTAACTCTACTGTAAAAAGGCTCCCTAAATGTGCTCTATTTTTCATACCATATAGCATTTTGCTTTATGCACATAGTCATGTAATGTAAAGGGTAATTCGGAGTTGATAAATCAGCAGCCAGGAAAAAGGTCTACCAGGAGCTTCAGTAAGCCACTTAGCATTTGGTGAGTTCTGTAGAGCTTTAGTCTCTTCCCACACCCAGAGGTAGTAAATATCCCTCTCTGGATGGTACTAGTGGAGAGTGCCTCTGCATTTTGATGCTCTGTGAGGTGCATTCCTGTGAGCAACCGTCATTTCATGTTCTAGATTAGAGCTTCAGAGGCATACTAAGGAGGCACGTTTCCATTCAATGGGGAAACTAGTCCTAGGAGGCATCATGACTTCCCAGGATACTTACCAGTTATTTTTCAAGTGAGCTCCTTAGGTCAGATGATGTATTTCTTTTCTTCTTTCCTTCCCCCATCCCTCTTTTTCCATTCTGTTTCTCCTTCATGACTTCATTGTTGGTGAAAGATTACTGATGTTAGAGAAATAAAACTATAAAATCAAATTAAGTCAGGATTGAATAGGAAGCATGCAGTTAGGTGAGTTTTCTGTCTCAGGGATTGAGATGCTGGAGTCTAATTATGACCCTGCATAACACCTCCTCAAGTTTAGGAACCAAGATCCCTAACCAACATTGGCTCAATATGAATCTGCCATATGATGTATCTGCCCCACCCCACCCCCCAAAAATAAAAGAAATAAGTAAACATCATTTCATGCAGATAGATTAGGGCTGAATTAATGAAGGTGAAGAGTAGAAAGATGCATGCATTCAGGAAAGGCTGAATATTATGATTTTAAATTTTGTTCTGTTGTTTAGGGTTCACTACTCTGGGATAGTTGTCTCACTAAATTTAGCAGCTCTAGGATGATAAGTTCAGGAGAAGTGGAAGATAAGGTGAGCTTTTTGAAAACTTGAAAATTGCATTTATGAGCTCTGAATTCTGCATCTTCATTCTTTTGGCAGAATTGGCTCTTCCATTAGGGCTGCAGTGGGCCAGAGCTGTGTAGAAGAAAATGGTTGCATTTGAGACTGTGAGGGATTATTTACAAAGGAAATCCACTTGCCTTGCAGGCTCTATCGTAATGGACTCTTTATTGAGCTTATTATCTTGTTGATAACACACACAATCACTTTGCTACCAGTTTCCTCGTGTTTCAGGCCAACACGCTCTGATCTTTACAGGAAAACATAGTGATCTAGTAGGGATACTAGACTGAATAACAACCAAAATGCCTGTATTTCTGTCTCCACCAACAAACTGCTGACTATGAGCCACTTAACCTATCTTTGCTTCTACTTTACCACCCACCAAATATAATAATTATAATGACTTCAGTCCTTGGCATTCATATAGAAATCTAGAATTTCAAATCATTTTCATATCCACTTTTTTATTAGAATTTCAGAATCAGCCTATGAGGAGAGTACTGCTATGGGCCTATAAGTGATATCTATGTAGCTTTTTAAAGAAGAAACCCACAGGGTGACAAGTTAAGTGATTGCTTAAGGTTGTACTACAATGAATGATGAAGGCTGTCCTTGAACTCACAGTTTATGGCTCTTGTTAGAGGATATTTTTCATAAAAGTAAAATTATACTTGTCATACAAACATAACATGAACACATTTATTTTATTTAACTCATTAATTAATAAGGAACAAATAAGATGTTACAACTGGTTCAGAGGAAAACCCAAAAGTTTCATACATTATAGTCAGATAAGGAATGCTGAAATTTCAGACATGCAAAACTGTTCGATATCCATAGAGTGATAATCTGTTACATTCCACGGATATACTTTGCATTTCCAAAAATCACAATTACTTGTTTTATTGCAACTTGCAGTGTTATAAAATTACTCAAAGACAATAAAAGGCAGAGATAACCCTGATGGATGAGCATCTTATAAAATATTGCACATTATTTTCTTAAACTCAAAATGCGGTATTCTCATTGCACAACACTACACTCTAAAGAACCAGCGATATCCTTTTCTTCTTCATAACAGACTCCGTAACTGCTCATCATCTCTAATGTTTGTTAGATACATTTCAGTATTTTAGAATTGCTAGAATTTGGTAATAGAGACAAAAGTACTTAGTTAATAATGATATTGGTAATAAAAAAACCAAAAACAAGTAGCATTTGTTGGGTATCTAGTATGTACCAATTGCCAATAGCACCTATTAATCTGTTTCTGTTTTTCTTAAATGATCTCATTTAATCATTAAAGTAATCATATGACAGAGAGCTTACTCTAAGGAAATGGTTGTACATATAGTAATTAGCTTGCCCCAAACCATCCATAGAATATTCCATGGAATATGGTCCTAGATTTTAATTTTTCTGACACTTAGAATTAGATCATAGATAAGATACTTAACTGCCCTGTACTTGAATCTGGCAGGTAAAAATGGAGTAATTATATGAAACTATATTACTTTATTATTAATGCTACAAGGGATTCAAGAACTTTAGGAGGGAAAATGTTTTATCAACCTGAGGATCTACCACTTAGAGTTGTCTATAAAGTCTCGCTGCAAAGAGAATGATTTTCATCAGTTTCTCTCATTAGACTTCTACTGAGAGATTGTTCTGGAGGTGAGGGATGAGGATGTAGGTGCCTGTTTAGCAGAAAGAAAACTGTTTTGATTAAATCATGGCCTTTAGAACTGGGTTGAGCCAATATTTCTGCTGAGTGATTTACAAGATTTATTTAACCTATCTGAGCCTCAGTTTTCTCATCCTAAAATGGATAAAGTATCATTACCATCCTTAGAAGACACTATGGATTAAGAGAAATAATGCAGGCCAAGCCCTTTGAACTGTGCTTGGCATATGGCAGCATTCAATAAATAGAAGCACGTATTCTTTGCTATTATTATTAGAATACCTACATTCAAATTCAACATCCTTCTTTAATGTTACCTTATATTTTAAAATAATGATTGTGTCTGAAAATAATTTTAGGTAATAGACATTTTAGAGGGCATGGTTATAAACCTTCCAGAGCCTTATGCTCTCCTTGAGGATTCTCTTACATGCCTCGGGGAAACCGCTTTTTCAGTTAAGAATGTTGCACCAGCTCCTCAATGTCCCTTTGAATTTGTGTTCATTTCAAGGCAGGAGACGCATCTGCCCTCTGACATCAGAATGGGGAAAGCGATGAGGTGCAGGTTAATTGAAACTGCAGTCCAGGTAATTCTTGGCCTTGTGTTGGGATGAACAACCTGAGACAACTACTTCCTTGATATGAAGAAGATTACTTTTAAATTGCTTAAATCCAATCTCTTACTTCCATGAAAGTCTCCCATTCATAAGGTATTATTAATTTAATGCCATTCAGCCCTCTGTGCTCCTTTGTTTCGGGTTTTTTATTGGGCTGTGGGAGGGTTAGACATGAAAGGATGAAGTCCATCTCCTCTAGGGGACTTACTGTCTAGGTGGGAAGCCCGGCATTCGCGAGGACACAATTCAGACTAGGTATAGAAGGTTAACATTAGAAATCAGATCCAGAGATTACAAACAAACGGCCAGGAAACGTAGTTGGCCTGTAGGTGTGTGTATATAATTTGAACTCTGATCCAACTTTTATAAGTCTAAAGAAAAAAAAAATCAGTACTTTCCTAAATTAAAATAAAAATAGATCTCATAAGACATTCAGGATTTCTGGTATCTCTCTTAGATGGCATTGACATCCCACCTAGCCACCATCAGCCTGCAGGTGAGTGGTAGCTGCCCCTTCTGAAAGGTTGAAGAAGTCTCTAGTTCACCATATCCAGCTTAACTTAGTGGTTTATCATAACTAACTTGTCCTGTGTACATTTGATCCTGTGACCCTGACAAGAGTGTACTGCATCCAGGGAACAAGATTCATTTCGGGGTTCATTTCAATGGAGTGATAGAGTTGGGGAGATAGCAAACTAAAATTAGAGCATCTACTGTGTTTCACCGACTTTATATGTATTTTCTCAATTAATTCTTGCAACAACTATCTTAAGGAGGTGGCACTATAAGTTCCACAATTGAGGAACATGAGGCTCTGTGTTTATTTAGAAGTTGCCTAATTGGCAGAGGTAAGATGTAATTCCCCAAGGTAGTGGAAAGAAACTGACCCTGCAAGACTCTTTTTTAAGCTGATTTCCTTACCTTGTCATTTATAGTAGTCAGGATAGAATAAGCAACGCTGTGGCAACAAACCCTATATATTAGTAGCTCAACAATTAGTGGTGGATCCAGCAGTGACCCAAGGCAGCTTCCCTAGAAGAAGTGGACTGGTGATCCCAGCAGATTCTGTCTTGGGGCAGCAAGAGGTTTCCATAATCGCTGTGGTAAGAAGAGAGAACTCAGAGGTCTTGCATATGTATTCACTGTTGCAGCCTAGGCATGCCACTCTGTTCCTAGTTCATTGTTCAGAATTAATGGAATGACCCTGCCAAAGAACGAAGAAGCTGACAAGTCTTCCTTGTGCCCAGGAAGAAGAAGGGGCTGCATATAAATGAGTACCAGTAATGTCCACCATGATCATGTTGGCAAGTTATACAAACTCTTTGTTTCACTTTCCTTATTGGCAAAGGAGAATGATGGCTTTCTCACAAGATTTGAGTGGTGCTTTGAGATGATGTTTATAAAACACTGAGTAAAGTGGATGACTTTAAGTAACCAATAAACTCACCTATTTGATTTGTTCTATCTGATTAAGACAGCATGGGATCACAGTGCTTTTTCTGTGCTGAGTCAGGCAGCTGAGTTGTGGCCTCAGTTCCACTACTGATGATTATCTAGCTATGGAAAAATGTCTGAGGTTTCATCTAAAGAGTAAAAGGCCTGAATTACATGGTCTCAGGGTTCCTCTCCACTTCCAATAGTCTATGTTTACCAGTAGTTTTCTTGAGAACAACTGTAAATGCAGTCAGCCCATGCCTTGCATGGTCCTTTTATCCAGAAGTCATTATATTTGGAGAAATTTAGAAAAAATGTTTTCCTGTGTGAGGATTCCTCCTTGCAGGGTACCCAGCACTATGCTAGATGGAGAGTAAATGTTTGAGTAAATGAATGACCACCTCAGGTTGTTATAACAAAATACCACGCAGCGGACTATTTCCTCACAGTTCTGGAGGCTGGAAGTCCAAGATGAGGTAATGCCATGGTTGGTTTCTGGTGAGAGCTCTCTTGCCGGCTTGGAGATCATCTACTTTCTTGCTATGTCTTCATATATGGACATATGTTCTTTGTGTACACACATTGCACTTCTCACAGAGACACCATTCCTATTGGATTAGTATTCCATCCTTACTAATGTTAATTAACCCTTGTTACCTCATTACAGGTCCTATCTTCAAATACAGTCACAGAAGGGGCACAAGCTTCAACATACAAATGGGGGAGGAAGGACATTGTTCAATCCATAATCACCATAAAGCCATGGTAGTTGCAAATATGGCCTTAGAGAATGGGCCATAAAATTACCCTGAAAGGATTCGCTTTTCTAAAGAATACAGTGATTTTCAATGGGAAGAGCTCTATCCTGGGAGCACTTTCTTATCGGATTCTCTTGGTCTCTTCTTATCTGTAAAATTAAGGTAGTAACTAAGCAATATATAGGTTTTATCTTTGATCCAACCCAAAAGATTAATGATGAAAACAAAAGAGCTGAGACAATGTCTGGGGATCAGTGAGAAAGTACAGAGTGATTAATTAGAAATGCCTTTCATGGTCACAAAAGGGAACAAAGATGATATATACAAAGCTTATATATCTGAAATTTTTGCACTAGGTAAGCTGTAAGGAAATTCCCAAATCTAACATTTTATCGTTTTATAAAGGAACACAATTCCTATCAGATAAAGGGGCCCTTAGACCCACAAAACCAGAAATTAAGTAGTGGTTGGCTAGTTTTCGAGCCCAGACCTAAAAGCAAACTGGAAAGAAATAATGCAGGTCTCCCCTGTCTGCAAGGGGAGACTGTCAGGCTGGGTAGGAAACCTAGAGGTACAGTTAAGGTTTAGGACTTGGGGAGAAAGCCTGCAGTGTGTTTGCCAAAAGGGGGCAGTAGAAGCCAGGCTGAACAAAGTGGGTCAGAGGAACTGAGCTGGAACCCACAGCTTCACACAGCTTCAGCTCTCTGCTGTTGCAGCCAATTCCCAGGAGTGGGCATGAGGACGGGGGGTGGGGGGGTGGGGGGGGTGTCTGAGGCTTAAATGACAGGGCAGGAGTGGTTTTAACCAAGGTGCACTTGAGCCACGTGGAGAGAATCCCCTCACCGTCTTGAACTTGCTGACCTGGGCCTGTACACTCACCCTAAGCAGGAAGAGCAGACTGCACGCCTCTTGCTGACCCGGGAGGGCTGGAGCTGAGCACCTGGCTATTTTCATGCAAACCCCTGCCAGTGTTTATTTCTGCCTCTTGGAGGAAGGCTTGTTAGGGAGGACAATTAACTCATCAGCTACTATTAGCAAGGCCTAATGACTGCCAGGTTTTTCTGGGAAACAGCAAACCTCTGTCTGCCCTTCCCAGAAAGGACTTCCTCCTGCCAGGAGGCTGTTTAATCAGAACCACAAACAGTCCTCAATAAGAGGAAGGGAGTCTTATTAAGCAATGTCTCTCCTGGAGGGAACCCCGTGATTGCAGAGGAAGATTCCTGAGCAAAGTCTGCCTGCATCTCCCTAGGGTGCAGAGGCTGCCTTCCTCCCAGACGTGGGAAGAAGCTGCTTTCCCTGCGCTCCCCATGATGACCCCTCTATGATGTGAATCTTGATCCTGGCACCATCCTCTTAATGGTTATAAATTCAGCCCACATTACACAATGATGCCTATGTATGTTTCTTTAGAATTGAGTCTGTATTTATTCTAGACATCCGGTATGAAACACCCACCCTCTCTTTGCACCAGTCTCTCCGTGGCTACTTCAGTAACCTTCTAACAGATTTCCCTTCTACAGTTCTTACCTCTTTCAGTGCACCACAAAAAAGTAGCCGGAGAGATTTTTTTTTTTGTTTAAGACATCACTCTGTCAGGTCACAATAACCAGCCTTCTTAGAAATTCTCCATGGTTTCCCTTTGCATTTACAAAAAAGTCTCCACTTCTCACCATGAACTACTATGGCCTGCTTGACCTGGAACCTGGCCACAGTGCAGCCCTCCTTCATCATACTATCCCCCATGCTCATTTCGTTTCTATTTCTAGAAAACGGAAAATGTCTTTCTTTTTCAGTAACTTTGCACGTCTTCTTTGCTTTATTTCGAGTATTCTTTTCACCTCCTCACTTAACTAAATCACCCATTCTTCAAATCTCGACTTCAGTATCTCTCTTCATAAATGTCTTTTCTGATCTTCACAGAGGTTGTATGAGTCAGGAGGG
The DNA here is from genome assembly GCA_004023965.1 of Spilogale gracilis. Lineage (NCBI taxonomy): Eukaryota > Metazoa > Chordata > Mammalia > Carnivora > Mephitidae > Spilogale > Spilogale gracilis. The sequence continues at coordinate 33,963 of PITA01011765.1, read as the reverse complement.
CTGCCATAACAAATCATCAGAGACTGGATGCCTTCGGCAATGGAAATTTATTTTCTCACAGTTTTGGAGTACAGAAATGCAAGATTAAGGTGCTGGGAAGGGCCAGTTTCTCCTGAGATGTCTGTCCTTAGCCTGTCTTCTCATGGTGTCTTCACATAGTCCCTTCTCTGTGTGTACATCCCTGATATTTCTTAGAAGGACACCACTTCCACTGGATTAGATTAGGGCCTCCCCCTTATCACCTCCTTTAACCTTACCTCTTTCAAGGCCCTGTCTCCAAATACGGTCACATGTGGCCTCAGGACTTTAACCTATGAATTTTGCGGGACCCAATTGTGTGCATAACAGAGGTCTTTCTCTACCTACATTCCCCATGGTATTGTCTGTTATAGTACTCAGGTCTTCCCTTTCATTTCATAATTTTATTTTTTCTTATTTTTTAAATCACTATTTTAAAGCATATATTCAGTTGTCTATTTATTACAAATTCCACTAGATGGGAAAACTTGACCACCTTTTTTTTTAAACCACTCTATCTCCAGCACCTAGAACTAGGCACACAACAGGCACTCAAATATAGATTGAATGGAAGAATAATTTGGCTGTTAAATATCACAAAAATAAAAGAAGAAAATAAAACATATCAAGGAAAAAAAAAACCTATTTATAATTTCACAACATTATAAAATTTGGGCCTAAAAGAATGGAAAAATTTGTTCCCAAGCCATTAGAAGAGGATTTTAATAAATAAATGATTATTTTATGAACATCTGGTCTGATTTTTCCAATTATTACCCCTCCCCATAAATTTTAGCTTCTCTGTATATTTCCTGATAAATGGTATGGTAAGTTGAATTGTGCTGTCTCCCCTAATAAAAAATATATCCAACCAGAATCAGTGGGTGTGAACTTACTTGGACACAGGGTCTTTGCAGATATGATTAAGGTAAGGATCTTGGGATGATGGTCTGCTAGGCTAAAATCCAAAGGCAGGTGTCCTAATAAGACAGAGGGTAGCTTGAGACACGGAGACACAGGTAGAAGGGAGAAAGCCTTATCAGGACAGAGGCAGAGATTAGAGTGTCTGTAAGCCACCAAAAGCTAGGAAAGAAGCCTGGAATGGGTTCTCCCCCAGAGCTTCTAGAGAAACCAATCCTGCTAACATCTTGATTTCAGACTTCTGGCCTCTGGAGAGTTTAGATTTCTGTTGTTTCAGGCCACTGAGTGGTATTTGTTACGGCAGCCTTAGGAAACTAATACCAATGTTTCATAATCAAAGGAGTATGGGAAAGGCCTACATCATCTCAGATAATCACCATCAATCTAGATCAACATGTTAGTAGACTGGCAAATCTTCCAGTGTTTTCTTAATATTTTGGTTGTAACCAATATTTTTAAAGTCTGTGAATAAATCTAATTTGGAAAAGTACACATGTCCAGCACATTCATAGTTTCATATACAATTCCAAGGTTGGGACTTTATCAAACCACACCAGAACCAAGATTAAGAATGCTCATCTAGGGGCACCCTGGATGGCTCAATCTGTTAAGTATCTGCCTTCAGCTCAGGTCATGATCTTAGAGTCCTGACTTCAAGCCCCGGATTGGGCTTCCCATTCAGTGGAGAGTGTGATTTTCCCTCTTCCTTTGCCCCTCCCCCTTGCTCGTGGGCTCTCCTCTCTCTCAAATAAATAAATAAATCTAAAAAAAATAAAATAAAAAAAATAATTCTTCTCTAAAATGCATCTCATTCTCACCTTCAGTGATGCATGGTTTGAGTCCAGAAAGATGAGAGGAGTTTAGATAAACAGAAAGGAAGACTGGAGACTTGGCACTGGATAAGAGTAATGGAAATGCTGAGTTATGTAAAGAGCAAACACTTGGAAGACTTTGAGATATATGCTGAAATGTTATGCCCTTTGTCTTTTAATTACTGGGGACCCCTTATCTAGAGGAACCAAAACAGGTGCCTAGTATGTGTCTGAATGAACATTAGCAATTACGTTTTAGGGAGCTCATTTTGGCACCATGAATAAGTAATATGTTATCTTTCACAACAAAATTGTAATGCATGAACAATGTGATCTAAACTGCGACATATTCTGCACTGGTATTCCAGCAGCAAAGACATCCAGGGGAATGTGCTAGGGGACATATGGAACATTATGAATTGCAGTCTTTCTGTGCAATTCCAAATATGCCATTATATTTTTTCCAGTTGTTTCTTCCACAGCAGAGTTAGTTTCTCCCATATGTGCTACTGTGTATAACAACAACCTAATAAGTGTAATAAGTGGACCTCTATCGCAAATATTATTAGATGTCTAAAAAAAAAAAAAAAGTGTGTGTGGGTGGGGAGTTGGAATTGTTTGGGAAAAAGGACCAGTCTCTCTCTGACTAGTGATCAGTTCTCCAGGGTTTCTTTCTCCTCTTTACAAGATTAAAGTGTGACAGCTAAGAACCTCTATAGATAAAAAAAGAAAGAAAGTGCATTTGACCCTGGAAAGCGGGTATCCGGGAACATCCCAGCAGACTGTGTAGTTTAAGGAACTAATGATCAGAAAAGGCATGAATTTGAGGGAGATAGAATCCAGGCTCTAAAGTTATTTACTGTATCATCTTGGCCAAAGTCTTTAATGTATCTGGGCCTCACTTTCTTGATCTTTAAAATGGAAAGCATACTTACCTTACAGTGCTGTTTTGAGAGTTAAATGATACAATACATACAACTCTTTTGGCATAGATTGTACAGAAAATATTATCTTTTTCGTCTGTGTAGACATTGGGGATACAAAAGAAAATTAGAAAAAGACATGCTAAATGCAAGTTTCTAAAAGTTTAGTCTGTCCTTTATGGAGTCTCCCCTTATATGGAGTCACATATCCCTGTGCTCAGGGGACTTCTGGTCTTCTTAGTATCCACAAGTCTTCACCAGTCACTGGAAGCAAACAGAATAGGATATAGGATTCAAACCCCTAAAGTCACAAATTTAAGCAAGTCATTTGCTATATCTAAGCTCTGGTTTCCTTATCTAAAAAAGGGACAGCATAGCTATCCTAGAGCATCCTTTGAGCTAAAATGTTTTAATCATATTTAAACTCATCATGAGTCATCCTTCCTCTTAGTTCTTAGAATTAAAAATATATAGTAGGTCATAACAACTTTTTTTTTTTTAGAAAAATGTATTTTCAGTTCTCTTTGCTCACAAGTGAATTATCTTCTCTGCTACTAGAGTAGTGATTGATTCCACTTGGAACACCTACTGTGTGTTTGATGGGATGTGTGATTCTAATAGTGACTTGATGAAGGAGGTAAAACTATCATGCTTAAATTTCAAATAAGGCAACTGAGGCTTGATGACTAGAATTGGCTTTCTGAAGGTTTTATAGATAACAAATCAGAGCTGGAATTGGAGACCAGAACCATTTGTCTGACTTAGAGGCCTGCACTCTTTAGTTCTCTTTGACCCCAGAGAGCACACAGTATGCCTCATCTGTATACCTTAAATAGGTAGATCATGCCACTCCACAGGAGAGGTGGAAAGTGCAGACGTGAATAAGTAGTCTGATCCTATGATTTATCACTGTACAGTGGTGGAAATGGTTGTAAGAGTAGCTATTAAAAGACTTGGGTTTGAATTCTGTCTCTGACCTTGAATAAGTGACTCACCTACCCTGTGCCTGTGCCAAATGAGGATAGTACCACCACACAAAGCTTTAGTATCCTTGTCTGTAAAATATGGATAATGACAGGGTCTATCTTACAAGCTTGTCCTGAGGATCATATGAGATTATTGATAAAAAATGGTGGTGGTGTCCCTGGAGAGTGTAGAGTACTCAAAAGATAAGTCCTAGCTATTCTTACTTGTGATTGTGAATCACAGTCTGAAACTTCCAAACCAGGAGAGTGTCAAGGTTTATGTCTTTTGATGTGTTTCAAGACACCGGCAGTATTTGTTTTGTCTAGAGATTTCAACAGGGAAAGGAGGACCATCAATCTAAGCCTGAAGAAACTGAGCTTGTAGCAAGAGGCACAAATGCTGTCATCATCAGAGCTGGAGCCTACTCGGTCCCATGCTGCCAGAACGGAGGAAGCCCAGCCATGTGGGGGAGTATGTATCACTCAGTGGTGTTGATCACGGAGGACTATGTGGTGGGTGATACAATCACGTGGAATCAGAATACATTGGCTCAGATTCTGTTTCTGGGGCTAACAAGTGGACTGACCTTGGGCAAGTCACTGCACCTCTTTGAGCCTTCTCATCAGTAAAATATAGGCATTTGTACTAATTTCATAGAACTTTTGCAAGGGTAAATGAGAAGATAATTAATGTAGACCATGGCATACATTAGTAATTAAAGAGTACTTATAGAGAGTCAGTTTTCATTCTTGTATTTGTATTTAAGCAACTTGTGACCCATTTCTGAAAAGCCAGGCAGTAGGCTCATAGAAAAATAGAATTTTCAATTTGAGTAGCACTTTCAAGATAATGTTCTTAAAGATTCCTTCATAGCTTTCATTTATTCTTGTTTGTTCATTCAATTATTTCTGCAACAAACACAAAATGCTTGTTCTGTAAAAAGCATGGGGGAAGGGGAATCCACAGAAGACAGCATTTACAGTCTCCTCTTCTACCTGTGTTTTCATTCTTTCCCAGAGAATAGAAATCCTTCAGATTGCAAGAGACATAAGGGGCCATATCTATAGCTGGACAGAATTACTGTGTATTAAATTGTTATGTTCCTTTTCAGGCTCATATCCTCTGCCCTTACCAAATCTGTAATATCGGTGTAATTAAAAAGGACAGAGAAGACCTTGGGGAGGTTCAGACAGGCAGGTTGTGCCTTCTTTTAGCAAGACCACTTAAGTGGAGTAACCACAGCATAGGGTTCAATACCAGAAAGCTAGTCCTATCGAGGTAAGATTTCAAGACCCAGCAATTAGCTTACAGTGAGGTGGGACCCTGTGAGCTTCAACCTGGCTCTACAGAAGCTCCCTGTTGTGTTAAATATGACATGGACACTGGCTCAAAAACAAAAACAACTCTCTTATTTGATTTTTGTCTTTCTATGTATAACTCTCTTAGAACTAAAACTAATCAACAACAACAAAAAAGAGTCAAGTATTTCTGTATCCTCTAATCCAGTGATTCTCAGCTGAAAGAAGGGTAACATTTGACATGTGATGACATTCTGGTTATCACAACTGAAGGGGGAGGGGTGCTATAGGCATCTAGTAGAGACTGGGGATCTTGCTAAATGATGTAGAGTATATAAGACAAGCCCCCCAAATAGAGAATCATATAACTCAAAATGACAATAATGCTATTAACTAACATTGAAATCTTACTAACAGGTATTATGGGCCGTCCTTAGCAGGCATTTATAGTTCAGACCAGTCTAGGTTCTCAGAGTGTCGTCTCCAAAACAACAGCCTTGGCATCCATAGGAAACTCTTTAGTAGTGCAAATTCTCAGTCCCCATACCAGGCCTGCTGACAGAAACTCTAAGAGCCTAGAAATCTGTGTTTTGAAAAACCTTCCATGTGAATCTGATGCTTACTTAAATGTAAGAACCACTGATTTAGGCTCTGTGAAGGATGTGGAAACATACACAAACACATAATTGCTTCAAAAGTGGGTGAGATAAGCACCCCATAAGAAATGTGAGAAACAGGAGTCATTGATGTTTTAACAAGAGGATAGCTTTTGAGCTGAGTTTTGGAAATGGGGAATGTATTACCTAGTTATAATGAGATGATGAAAGAAATAGCATAAACAGAGACAAGAGCCGGTAGACTACAGGTGATTCTCAAGGAATGGTAAGTTTTAAGAATGACTTTATCAAAAGGATTAGTGACAATGCAATAGGAACACTGGTCAGACAGGTTATGCATTTAAGTAGTTTTGAGTAGCTAATGTAACTGATCCAAGTTAGTTTCAGGAATATCAATTTAACAGTAATAATAATACTCTTACAAGTCAAGAAAGTGATAATAGTGGTCAGCAGAAATGGTGTGCAACAGAAAGTAAGTATGAAGGTAAAACTTTTATGGGATATATATAATAATATCCAATAATTCTTTGCAAATTTTTTAATCAACCACCATGCTAATATTTCCATAACTGGGGAAAGAGACATTTTTACTCAAGAATTTAAGACACACATGCACATGGTCACATGGGCACACTCATACAACTGTAGGAGAAAACAGGACCAACTTTCACAGACCAAAGAGCCCAAAAGGGGGATCTCAAGGATCAGTGCTCTTAAGGAGTCAGAACTCAGTCTCAGAGCAATAGTATGTAGCCATAAATTCAAGAAACAGGAAGAAGAAAGCAAGAACAAGTGGGCCAATGTAAATGAGAATGTAGCAACAGACCCTATGGATTAGATGCCTGCATCAATGTGTGGGATGTGTGTTTGCCCTAATCCCACTACTTCCCATTTAAAATCCATAGTCCACTTCTACTAGAGATTGATCATTGGTTCCAATCTCTCCTATGGCATAGAGAAGAGAATTCTGTTTTATGAGTTAAATCATAAGAAAGAGTTGTTTTTAAATCGAACTAAAATCTCCTAGCTAAGTTGTCTGAGTGTATTCTCTGTCTGCCATCTGGATCTATATGGAACAAGCTTCTTTTCCTATGTACCAGCCTTTGATTATTTAAGGTTGTCTTTCAAGTTTCCTTGGTTTTCCTATACCAACAGAATATCCAACTTCTTTAAATATTCCTCATATTTCAAAATACTTTATAGTCCTTATCACTTGGGTTGCTTTCCTTTGGATGTACTTCAATTCAATTAGGTGACTCTAAAATCAGACTCCCAGAATGGAACCCAATATCCCAGAGAAAATCTTGCCAGTATGGAAAATGCTGCGATTACAGGCCCTATTATCCTGACACTATATTTCTATTAATGAGCCCAGGCCAGATATTTGGATAGTGACCAGAGTGATCTTTATTACTCAAACTAGGGTAACATTTCCTCAAAGGCAATTGAAAATCTTCAGAAATGTTGGAGACCTTTCCTGAGGCTGCATAATTATATTTTTTTAAATGCTTTTAATTTCCCATGACAAGTTTGGAGTGTCTAAAGATGGCAAAGTGAAGGAGATAAATAGATTATTGATCAGAGAGGCTTGTAATTCCTTAGAGAATTGGATTTAGTTTCTTCATTGAGATCAGGTCAATGCCATAAATCTCGTAGAAAATCAATGCAACTGAGAGTGCTATGAGCTGGGCTTGAAGAAGTTACCCAGGCTGCTTTAGGATAGGGACGTTGGCACCTGCTCCAAAAATAGAGAAGGTAAAGGACTAGAAAGTGATTATATGAGGGGTTCAAATGTTGGTTACATGAGTGAGTGTCTGAATGGAGTCAAGAGATTTGGGAACTCTTGCCTTGGCCACTGTTCTGTATGTGACCTCAGGCAAACCACTCCACTTTGACCATCCTGTATGTTAAGTGACAAAGTTAGACCGTACAAACAGTTCTCTATACCTTTTCTCCTCATCTTGATGGGGAAGAGCCAGGCAACTACTAAAAAAAATTCTGAAATGTGGTCAGTGGACACAAGGAAAGTTTAGTTCTCACTTACACAAATATTCACATGTAGTTTCTGCATCAAGTAGCTCAACTCCAAGCAGGTCTTTGGAGACTCAGGTGTCTCAGCTTTTTACATCTTGCAGCTCTGCTGTTGCATAGAACCTTGTCATATATTGCTTCCAACCTGCTTCGCTAGCACAGATACCTACAGAAGGTAAGATAAAAATAGGGCATAAGAGGGTGTGTAGAAACAATTGTGAAGCCCTTTGAAAATGTATCCTGGCTTTTACAGAGAACACATCTATCTCCATATTCATAAAGAACCAGAAAACGTTTGAAAGATGATATTGGTGTAGAAACAATTTCAATTGCTTTGCCTAAACTCCAGTCCAGTCACCAATGAAACCTATTCAAAAGCCTGATAAAATTGGTCTACCAGAAGGAAAATTTGAAATTTAGAGAGAAAAATGGTACTGAGGGTGTTTGAACAGATGCACTGCAGATAATTGCATTTTAAAAGTGTCTTTTTGGTAATTCCTTGTTGAGATGTTCCATTTGTTTTGCCATATTTATCCGCTTTATTTATTTTGCATAGGAAAAAATGCATAACTGTTTAAAGACTTTGGGAAACGTTAATGTTCTGAGTCTGACATAGTCACAAAAGGCATTGGGAAAGGACACAAAGTAAATTGAACTTGACTATGAGAAAGTGAGAAGAAACTAGAGGAGATAGAGAAGAATGGATATGGGTTAAGTAACATTCAACTTGGTGACCACATAACTTCTCAAAATATCATGAACTGGACTGTCTAGGATCTATAGTATTTACAGCAATGTGGCTGACTTTCAAAACTATACACCAACATTCCAGTGAATTAACACAATATGAGTTTATTTCTTACTTACATAATTATCATAAAATTGGTGTCTTAAAGCAACACACATTTGTTATCTTACAGTTCTGGAGGTCAAAGTTCTAAAATGTGTCAACAGGGCTGCATTCCATGTGGGGTCTACAGGGGAGAATGTGTTTCCTTGACTATGCTAGTTTCTAGAGGCTGTCTGTGTTCCTTGGCTCATGAACCTCCCTCCCTCACTCCAGTCTGTTTCTTTTGTCTTCTCTTCTTATACTCCAACCTTCGTCCTGTCTATAAAACCCTTGTGATTACAGTGGACTCAACTCAGATTAATCTAGGATTGTCTTTCCATCTCAGGACCCTCAATCTAATTATATCTGTGAAGCCCCTTGGCATGGAAGATAACATATTTGCAGACTCCACGGATTAGGATACTCATGTCTTTGAGGGAAGAGGAGGAAAGAAGTGCCATTATTCATCCTACCACAGGGATCATGACTAAAGAAGGACTTGCCAGCTCAGTAGAAGGTTTCTCAGGCAGCCCTGAGTATCAACATGCAGCAAATGGGGGAGAAGTAAACTGATGGCACATGGAGGTTTTCTATGCCACTGGAGTAACAGAAAACACACAATATGGACAGAAATCACACAATGTGTACATTAATTCTTATGTCATTCTTTTATTTCTGGGTATGCAGAACACTCCAAGCAGCGTGCTTTACACATAGACTTAGGAGAGGGCCAAATGATGGTGTTGCCTAAGAAAAGAGCACGGGGGTGGGGGGGTGAGAATGCAAAATGGAGGAAAAGAGGTATAGGCAATGGGAGTCATAGCAAGGGGAAAATGTGCTTGGACTTAAGGTTTTATTCCCCTGTATTTTTTCAAGGGTGGCTGAGATTTCCTTCCAGTGACACCAGCAGGTTTTCCCTGCTTGTGGCCTCCCCAAAATAGATACTGAGTACCCTGGAGCCCATATGCAGTGAGAATTTGTTAGTGACACATGACAGCTATTCCTTGAAATGTGCTCAGTGATTCACACAGCTCACAGCGGCTATGCAGTGGGGATTATTGGCCTGAAAATGACTTTCTTCCCTCCCTTCAACCCCCATCATCAGCTTGAAAAATTATCTTGGGACACATTTTTTATACTGTCTTCTCTGGAAGCATTATTTCAGTTGCATCTCTGATGCCCAAAGCCTTGTACCTCCCTGGAGAGGAGTTGTGCATCCTGGAACCAGTTGATCATACTACAGAGATCCAGGAATCCCCAAATGTCTGCTGAGTATGTAGTCTTCCAAGACTGTCTAGTATATACGCACTTTATCATCTCTCTATGACTGACATGTTTTTCCCTCCCTGGAGAGCTTTACTCTACTTTCTACCACCATTTAAATAGATTTGGTGCCCCTAATTTGCTTATTTGGAAATAGATACAGATAGATCAGTTATGTCTAATTCCCCTTCAATGAACAGGTGATTTAAATTCTTTCCTTCCCCACCACTTCAACCAGTGTTTCCAAACTTCTTTGATAATGAGAACCACCAAGATGTGTTTTTCACTGACTAGATGACCAGGTCTCTCTTACAAAAATTCTGACTCACTAGGTCCAAGTCAGGAGTTTATGTTTCTGACTTAACAATGCTTAAGTTTATTCTAATATTCAGGCAACTTTTGCAAGCAGTACAAACATGTTGTAAAATGCAGGATGGATTTTTGTGCCAAGCATCTGGATTTAAATCCAAGGCCAAAAATCTACCAGTTAGATGAGATAGGCCAATTGCTTCGGATTTATGTAGCTTAGTTGATACCCAAATACAATTCTTTGGTTATACCTCTTCCTCACTGGAGAAAGCATTTGCACAAAGACAATGGTAATACATGGTATTTTGTACTGAATTTTATTCTACTGGGGGTGCTTTAAATTTTTAAAAAGAAAAAAAAGATTCATGTTGTCTAAAGCAGTCAGGAGTTTGCATGACAGAGTAGAGGAACATAAAAATTAATCTAGGGGAAGACATAAACTCTGAGTAGACAGAATCTTTCAAGTTAGGTCAGAAAGGCATTCCTCCAGCTAAACTGTAGAGGACTCTTAGATCGTGCAGCCATAGTTGATCTTCAGTCTGTGACCATGTTTCCTTAAGAGTGTCTTTGTGGGCTGCTGGAGCATAGTGGAAAATTGAATACGGACAGTGTTCTTTTGAATTGAAATTAAGGTGTTATTTAATCATATTTCAGTCCTCATCCTCTGAATTCTTTCTCTTTGTTTTATCCAATCTCCACCATCCCCAAGAATCACCTTTCAAACTCTTAGTCTTGCCACCAATAATTTTACCTCCCAATTCATTCACATCCCCATCACTGATCATCACTGGCACTTTCTAAAACACCTACTCTGTTACAATTCTACACTTTTGGATGATAGCTATAATAGCAAAAATTATATGGTGTTAGGTATGTTCTGTACATTTTTCATATATTAATCCATTCAATCTTCACAACAAATACTGTTATTAACTCCATTTTACAAATAAGAAAACAGAAAGCAATGGAGCCAAGAATCTTTACAGTTTACAACACTAATCATAAGGACCCCTCCCCCCTCGGATGCCAAAGGTATATACATTTTAAAAGAAGAATTGATTAATATAAAGTAGAGATAAAAGTTAGGTTAACTTAAATAATCAGATAATGATTTCTCCACCATGCCTTTTGGGGAGGAGGATCTTCCTGTTTAAACAATGGCTTGGGAATTTCTGATCCTATTTGGCAAAGGGATCTAATCACCATATATCTCTGGAATTATCCTTCCACATGAGCCCAGAGCTGCTTTACAGATCGTCCAGCTTCCCCCTCCATTTACAGATCAGGCAACTGCCACCTACACAGAAAATGTGGCTTGCGAGGATCACATAGCTGAAAGCATGCAGGGCTCCTGACACCCAGTCCACCCCACACCCAGGTGATAATGAGTCACGACCATTTCAGTTATTTTCCATCCACAAAGCTCTAGGCAAAAAAAAAAAGGTTAGAATTTGCTGAAAGTGTAGAAGCTTTCATCCCACATTTCCAGTCCTCATTTCTCTAAAGCTTTCTTCCATGCACAAAGAAGTAGTAAGGAAGACATTGCAAACGAAGGGAACTGACACATGTCTGGCAAACAAACAAGAAAACACAGGTCAAAAAGTGATTACTAGTGAAAAATTAAAACTTACATTTCTTTTCTTTCTTGGTTCCCCTGTACATTTCCTTCCTACAAACAGCAAAAGTTCCAAAATTTCACAAGACACTGCTATCAGAGCTAAGACATGAGTTTTTGAAAACAAACAAACAGGGCGCCTGGGTGGCTCAGTGGGTTAAAGCCTCTGCCTTCGGCTCAGGTCATGATCTCAGGGTCCGCGTCGGGCTCTCTGCTCGGCAAGGAGCCTGCTTCTTCCTCTCTCTCTGCCTGCCTCTCTGCCTACTTGTGATCTCTCTCTGTCAAATAAATAAATAAAATCTTAAAAAAAACAAAAACAAAATTAAAAAAATTGCATTATAATAAGACCAGATGATGAAATACAACATAAAAAATAATTGCCACATATATATGTATGTGTGTGTGTATGTGTGTCTGTGTGTGTGTGCATGCACGCTAAGGCACACAAAGGCACAGAAAGTTATGGAGTTAAGGATATATATATACATACATATGTATATACATATATATATATATATCACATTTACATATCTTTCTACTTGGAACAAAAAATTGGAAACAAGGACAATTGTAGCAGAAAGTTGACCTGAACAAAAGTTCTAGGACCAGTCACAGGGCACATCTGAGATTGCATTTCTAGCCAAGACTTGAGACTATTAAACCAAATATACAATATTTCATTAATTTTATCTTAGACCTCAACTGGGAGAACAATGTATATAGATAGAAATATAGTTTCGGAGGCTTAAATGGACCTCAGTAGCACTTTAATTTTTAAGAAATCTTATTTGTCTATCTTTTTACATTTCTTACTCTCAGCTGTGCTCATTGATTCTTTTAGGTTTCATAGTAGAGTCTCAGTAGCATAATAGTTAATATGCCATGTGTCTTGTTCAGAATTCTATTTCCAGTATCCATCATGATTCCTGACACTTGAGGTTTGATTAACAAATGTTATATGGAATTGATTAATATTAAATTGAATTAACTTATGTTAAATTAATTGAGAAATGACTCTTAAATCTGTATTCTCTGTCTTCATCATCACTAACTTTGGTAGAATTCATGATTACCTCTTACTTCCTTTATCACTTCCAAAAATGAAATCCTTCCACTGCATTGTTAAAATCAACTAAATCTCAACACTACCACCCTCCCCCCAAAAAAGTCCTCCCAACTCCCAATGGTTACTATTGCTTACAGGATAATGTCTAAGTGACCTAGTATGACCATTAAGGACCTTTAAAGTCTTTGCTTCATCTCCATTTATGGACTTATTGATCACTACTCCTCCCCCTCAATTTTTATTTAATGTTATAGCCACATTCAATTACCATTTCCTATATTTTTTCATGCCAATACATGCCACCTATACCGTGTAATTTCCTGTATCTGCTACATATTATTATATATGCCTTGCATTTGATATTTCCTCCCTGGAATATTTTCCAAATCACAACCTTCAAATCCCTGTCCCTTCTTTAGGGGGGGATCTAGTTCAAACATTACTTTAAGTCTTGAATATTTTCCTTCTTCTCCAAAGGAAATGAATTTCTTTCTTTTCTGTGATTCATAGCACTTTCCACTAACTCTTCTTTCAGCATTTTTATGTTTCTTTCTTTCTTTTTTTTTTAACAAGCCCTCAATCTATCCTGCTGGACTTTGAATTTCAGGAGAATCACGTATCTTAATCATCTTAACCCTCACCCCAATATTTATCACAGACTGTGATACATAGGCATTTAAATAGTCTCCTAATTCCTAAAAGGTATATTTAAAGCCAGTGGTTACAAACTCAGAATCTTCTAAGAGCAACAAAAATCATTACCTAGGCTGATGGGTAAGACCAGTTGATGAAATACAACAAGCAGGTGCACACCCTCCCCTCCATAACGGACAGGTATATTCTTATCCACATGATTGTTTTCATATGGGAAAGTGGGTCCAATATTCCCAGTCTTCAAGAAAACGCAGCAATTGAAGTCTTTATTTGAAACATCTCAACTTTTAGAGCAGCACATTGGCCACAACGGTCAGGATTCAGCTAGTGGACAACCAATTTGCAATCCATGCTCTAATTTATACAACATTGATTTTTGTCTGCCATGTTATTCATGTAATAAAAAATGGAACTTTTGAAATATGCTTTAGATGCTTAAATTATTGGAATCCTCTCTTACGGCTATCTGTATTTTATTTTGCTGCAGTACACATCCTAGTGCCTGTGTGTGTGAGAAATTTTGTTTTTGATATCCTTTTTTTGAGTTCCCTTCCCTTTCTGCACCTTCTCATGTTATTTCTCAGCTTATCCTTACCACTCTCCCAACCCCCTGAAGGAAATTAGCCTTTATTTATCTATTAACTTCTTTTCAGTAAAACAGGAATAATAAGATAATTGCATAAGGTTGTCATAAGGCATAAACAAAGAGGTAAAATATCTCAGAGTGTATGGTTTATATTATTATTTTGGGAGGTATTAATTCCTTTTTTTTTCTTGCCTCCCTTGTTTTTCATTTCTCTCTCCCATTCCAAATAAATATTATCTTCCTGGGCCTCATTCCACCAAGACTCCGAGGGGGTAAAGCAGAGTGTAATTATTCAATTACCAATAAAACAATTTTGGGATGTAGGTTGCTCAATTACTTATCCTTTTTCAGTCGTGCGTTTGAACCTAGTAAAGATTATCCATGCCTTGACTTGTTAATGGTATGTCAGGCATGTGATAACCTGCTGTAGAGGAGATTGTCAGCATCAAGGCAGTGGTTAAATGAATGTTGTTATTAGTCGTACTTCATTTCTTCACCAATATTCATCCTTCCCCTCATTCTACTTCAAGTATGTATTTAGTTGAATTATTTCATTCCTTTATTCATATGCTAATGAATCATTCTCTTCTCTGTCTCTCTCTCTCTCTCAATAAAATGAAAAGGCAACCTGCAGAATGGGAGAAAACATTAGCAAACCATATGTGTGATAAAAGATTAATATCCAAAGTAAGGAATTTGCAGAACTCAAGAACAACAACAATAATAATAACCTGACTTAAAAATTGACAAAGGACCTGAATAGGCATTTTTCCAAAGAAGATATTCAAATGGTCAGTGGGACTATGAAAAGGTGGTCAGCATCACTCACCATCTGGGAAATGCAAATCAAAACCACAATGAAACATTATCTCACACCTATTAAAATAGTATTACCGAAAAGAGAGATAAGTGCTGGTGAAGACATAGAGGAAAGGGAGCCCTTGTATAATGGGTTCAATGTTGGTAGGAAGATAAAGTGGTACAACCACTGTGAAAAACAGTATGGAGTTTCCACAAAAAATTTAAAAACAAAAACCAAAAAGTTACCATATGATCCAGCAATTCCTCTTCTGGGTATGTATCTAAAGGAAATGAAATCACTACCTTGAAGACATATCTATGACCCCATGTTCATTGCTGTATAATTTACAGTAGTTAAGACATGGAAAAACCAAGTATCCATTGATGGATAAACAGATGAAATGTGTGTGCATGCATCCAGCTGTAAAAACAAAGAAAATCTTGCAATGTGCAATACTATGGGTGTACTTGAGTCCTTAAGTCAGATAGAGAAACATAAATACTGTGTGATCTTATTTATATGTGGAAGCTAAAGCAACAAACTCATAGAAATAGCAGATTGATGGTTGCCAGGATCAGGAGGATTTGGAGACATGCTGGTCAAAGGGTAGAAACTTCCCATTATAAGATTAGTAAATTCTGGGGATGTAATGTAAAAGCTGGTGACTATAGTTAAGAACTATATATTGGAAAGTCACCAAACCCTTAAAAGTTCTCACCACACACACATACACACAAAATTCTAGGTATTTGAGGTGACATATGTGCTAACTAATCTTATTGTGATAATCATTTTGCAACTATATACACATATCAAATCATTACATTGTACAACTATACTATCACAATGCTATGTGTCAATTAAATCTCAATAAAGCTAGAAAAGAAAGAAAAATAAAGTCAATTAACTTTCATAGGAAAAAAGTTAAACTTACATTAAAACAGAAGTGGTTGAAGTGGAATTCTCCTTTTCCTTGATCAAACTTTATTGAATATATTTTGATAATTATTTTGACAGGTAATTGCATTTCCAGCAATGAATGACAACACAAGAATGAAAAGCTGTATACAGCAATCAAAGAACAGAAAAGGGATTAAAAAAATCTGATTAAAAAGTCTGTTTCTAGGGGCCCCTGGGTGGCTCATTCATTAAGCATCTGCCTTAGGCTCAGGTCAAGATCCCAGTCCCAGGATGGAGCTTTGCATTGGGCTCCCTGATGGGTGGGAAGCCTGCTTCTCCCACTCTCACTCCCTCAGCTTGTGTTCCCTCTCTAGCTGTGTTTCTCTCTGTCAAATAAATAAATACCAATCTTAGGGGAAAAAGTCTGTTTCTAGGGAACTCTGAAGAGAAATACAGAAAATCAGACCTATCAACATAAATTCACTAACAGTTATTTCAGCTTCAAGACTCAAGATGCACATGTTAATTGGATACATACA
Organism: Spilogale gracilis; assembly: GCA_004023965.1. Classification (NCBI taxonomy): domain Eukaryota; kingdom Metazoa; phylum Chordata; class Mammalia; order Carnivora; family Mephitidae; genus Spilogale; species Spilogale gracilis. The sequence goes on along the minus strand of PITA01011765.1, from coordinate 17,814 downwards.
ATTAGTTCATACAAAATGAGATGTACTCACATGTTTGCAATGTTAACATGGCGGCAAACTATGGAAAAACAGAACAGGGGGTGTGCTGTTTTTATTGAATTAGCTTTGTCAAATTCCAAAAAAAATCCCACAAACAACAAAACAAAACAAACCCCAAAACAAACCAAAAAACCCAAAATGTAATCCCTTAGCTCATATTCTGGTTTTGGTAGTCATATGAGACACGATCCACAAATAATTTCACATTAACTGCTTCATTCACCCATTCCTTCATTCAGTCAGCCAGTTGAGTATAGCAATGGGTCAGGCAAAAAGGAGAAGTGAGGTTTTTTCCAAGAGATAAGTTATGACAAGATTCATAGAAAGAATCATTCATAGTACATTTTAAACTTGTCACAAAGACCACATTGCCAAGATTTTGGTGCCACCCTGAAAATCAACTTACTCTTCCTCCCCATCCTCTTTCTTTCTCTCATCACTAACTATAGTCACCAGCTTTTACATTACATCCCCAGAATTTACTAATCTTATAATGGGAAGTTTCTCTCATCTGTTTGGAATGGAGAAAGTTTTCCATAAGCTCTTTAGATGATGCTCTAGACACATGCATATCCTAATCCCACCACACAGAAAGTCTTCAGAATCACAAACACATTGGAGCAGGGAAAGCTGTCATGGAAGAAGTAAGTGGCTAAAGCCCTGTCCTGTTCCCTAACAGTGCGATTCTAAAATATATTAGGATCTGAATATCTTATCTATCCTCTATTTACATATATGACAGAATGTTATGAGGCCTTAAATAAGCTGCACACTGTGACAAGATCTTCATTTCTTAAGTTTCTTCAAAACGCATTTTAGAACAAGTGGTGTGGGAGTATAACTCTGGGGCTTTATGTCATGAACCCATGTACATTCAAATAAATACTTATTTTCTTATTCTGTAAAAGCTGATAAAAAAACAAAAACAAAACCAAATCGTACTATGCCTTGATGTCTTCCTTTCCTCTTCTCTTCTAGAACATGCTTCTAAACTTGTTTAGTTCTTCTTCTCCCTAAGGATTGCTCTCAGAATAAGTAAATACACCTATGACTCAAAGAGACAGACTAGCTATCAGTCTCTTGGGGAATTGCTATAGAAATGCACACTCAGGACAGGAGGCATTTGAATTTTAAAACCTCCCTTTCCTCCACCCCCTTCCTTCTGTGCTCTCAGCTGCCTGGGTGAGGGCCACAGAGGGACTCAGCTTCAGACTTGAGTAGTCTCTGTCCTGACAATTCGACAGTTTAATAATTTAAACTCTTCCCATTCTCCCAAAGCACATGAACCAGCATTATCATGGTTTTCTTTATCTTATTTACTCTGCCTTTAAACCATATTGCTTTGCTATCATATTGTCTAATGATAATGGGAGTTTTTTGGTTGTTTTTTTTGTTTGTTTTTCAGTTCTTGTCATCGTCATTCTTTAAAATAATGAGGAGTGAACAGGAATAGGTGCTTTTCTCAAGTAATGAATCGGTATTAACTACAAGGAACGCTAGTCAATTTGCAGGGAGATAAAGATGCATTCTAATCCATGGGGTCTGGGAACATCCCCCCAAAACCTTGGAGAAATGACTAAACTGGTTCATACCTGCTGAGTTTTGAGTGATTAAAGAATGATATTCTCAGGAAGTCCTCTGAGAAAGCCCTAACAGAAGACGTAATCTCTTATAACATATAAAAAACTAAAGAACAGGGGGAAATGAATTCTTAAATGAGCTACAAAGGCTTAAATCATGTGAGTAAAAATCTTATTTTACTCTAATTACTTAAGTAAAACGCAAGGATCTCTTTTGAAGGTTGATGCTTACAAAGACATCTCTGGGTTAATTATCCGTTTCTCTTTCACACGGACAAGTACAGACCCAGCCCAACTATCAAGTGAAAGCATCCTTTGCTCACATTCGTACACAAGTAAAGGAAAATTAGGCTTTAGGGCAACTCTCTGGGTTCAGTGAGGCTGTGAGGGAAAGCCAAACCAAGAATGTGGCCTAGAGTGGGGTTATGCTAGGCTTTCTCAGAGAGGAGAAAAGCAATGATAAGTGCATCATGTGATGGCTGAAAGGAGCCCATAAGCATGAACAGCTTAATAAGGCAAGAATATATAGTAAAGGAAAGGCTTTCCCTCTACATCACTATTTTTTTTCTTATTTGTATTATCTACCCAATTTCCAAGTCAAAGACCTTGTGGATTTTTCCCACTCCTTTGTCTGCCCATATCCAGTCAGCCACTAAATTCGGTCATCTTCAGCCTGTATGCCCTATACCTCACCTCTTCTCGTCTGCACTGAAGACCATTAACTCATGTCCTCCCCTTATTATGAAGAGACTCCTTCGTAGTTTTTCACTATCACTTCTGGATGAAAAGAAAAGTTAGCTTAGGAAAAATAACTTAAGGGATCACTCTGTACAGGGATATCTGTGCGCCTTAGTCAGTTAAATGTCTGCTTTCAACTCATGATCCCAGGGTCCTGGGATGGAGTCCCACGTCAGGCTTCTTGCTTATCCGGGAGCTGGGTTCTCCCTCTGCCTTCTACTCTTCCTGCTTATGCTCTCTCTCTCTCATGTTGACAAATAAATAATTAAAAAAAAAATCAATCTGTATGGTACAAGATATAGTTTCCTAAATGTTCCTCAGTGACCTCACTTATTTTCAGATACATGTTCAGGTGTCTTTTTCTGAAGACTTCCAGAGTGCATGCCTGAAGTAGCAGTATTCTAGAAGATCCAGAACATTTTTTAATGGCACAGATCAATAACAAGGGACAAAGCACTTTGGAGGTAGTCCTTGCCTCATTCTGGAAAGAGCTATCAATTTATTTCATAGCATATGCATTGACATTTCAGCTCTATCACAACACAATTCCCTAACATTTCAATGTGAGGATATTACTATTTATGTTCAAGGATTACATGAGATAAAGACTTGGCATATTTTCCTATATTAGATACCCCATAAATATAGGAGGTGCAAAATATATTGTTTATAAATCTGATTAATTTTTTTGAGGGATAAGGAGGACTCCTGAGGGAAAAGCAGGATGACATTCATTCTGCTGGTACATTTTCTTTAGATTCCTAGCCATATTCCACCAACATATAAATCAATCTAAATTCTTGAATAGCTAAGGTCACTTTTGAAATGCAATTTTTAGAGTACGTACCTTAAAGTAATCTTGAAATTCCAGATTATAACATAAATGGCTGTGGTCTTGGAATAATATCTTTAAGAAAGTCCTTTTCCCTTCCTGTTGGTTCTGCCTCGGCAAACTCCATCAATCTTCATATTTGCCCTTCTGATTCCTTCGTTCCACTTCTCCCCATATTTCTGAGAAATATACAGACACTTTTTTATTTCTTATTCCAATTTTCCTCTAGTTGATTATACTTATAGTTAACAAATTCACCTATCAGTTTTCTAATGGTCTTTATAAAATCATATAACTGGAAAAGGGCTTCAGAGATTTTTTTTTTCATTTAGTTCCAGTTTGTAGTTGCAGAAACAGAAGCCCAAAAAGACAAAGTAATTTTCCCAAAAATATGCTGCTATTTAGGTGCAATAGTGGCCTTAAAACTGAGATGTTCTAAATTTAACTCAGCAAGTGCTTTTTTTTTCACATGATGCTGCTTCTGAGTACTTTGGATTATTTGTTACATTATTGTGTCATTTTTTAAGTCTATTCTTATTCCCTCTGTAGATTCTATTTGCTTTTGTTCACTCACGATATATGAAATATATTAATCTTTTTGTAACATCTGACCCAGTTACCTTGGACCTCATATGGTCATTATCTACCTATGCTAAAGGACCACAAGTCTCTTAAAAAGTACTGGCTGATGTCTGAAGCTACTGGGCCTGCTATTCCAGTGCATTCTGTCAAAGACGTAAGTCTGATACTGACATAAATACAAAGAAATTGGTGTATCTTTTCTCAACTTTAGAAATATCTTCAATGCAACCTACATTATTGTGACAGTCCCTGCAGGTTTGGAGACCACAAGATTGATGACATGAAATAAAGAAGAAGGGCTCTCTGGACCCTTCATTTTCTCAGTGACGATCATTATTTTGACAAACATTTTGTCATTATTGCTTAACAGAGGAATTGGTCCATGTTTTTTTTAATATATATATCAAAATTATTACCTTCCTTGAATAATAAAAATCAATAAAGTGTCTTCTTGTGTGAAGCCTCCAGACAACCTTCTCTCAACAAATAATTAAACATTTGAATCAATTCCAGTATAGCCTATTGTTCACAACTTTATGAAACTTTCCTGCCTGACCATCTTGGCCTGGAATTCTGTTATTATTTAAAAGAGAAATAGCTTCTAATATGAGCTCTTGTGAAATTGAAACTAGCAACTCTATTTCAGCTAAAAAGCAAATCTAGGCAAGACTGGTATTGCCCAGGGAAGAGAAACTGGTTCAGGAAAATCGAGACCTGACTTGAACTATAGCCGAAACTGAACTAAGATTGAATTCATTTTTTTTTTTAAACTCAAACACTAGGAGAGCTTTATGGAAAACAATGACAAGGAAATCTATTTAAGCTGGCTTTCTTTAAAAGGAAAAGAAAATATGAGTTAAGATTCGTGCATATTTGGCAGTGATATCAACAAATGCCAAGGCATGTACATATTTGGAATGATAATCTGGGGAAATTTTGAATTAGACGAGATTAATGTTCAAAGTAGTTTCTCATTTTAGCCATTAGTAATACATTCTGTTTAAGTCTTTCTGTCTAAAAACTTACATGACCTAAATGCTCATGTACATTATTGAATTTGAGGAGACCCGCTTTTTGGAGTATGTGATCTCCAAACCTCCCCATTACTCTTAAAGACTAAAAATGTTGATCCTGTTATCCTGTTACATATGTGAACTTGTCTTCTCCTTGTTCTCTTTATTCCAGCAAAACTGGTCCACTTTATTTCCTCAAGGAGCAAAGCTGTCACCTCCCCACCACCCATCCTCAGAATATTTGCATAGGTATTCACCTCCACCAGGAAGAATCTCTTCTCCCTAAAACTTCCAAGATAAGATTCTTTATATTTATGTCTTAGCTCAGTTGTGGCTTCTCCATGACCTGCTCTACCCCTGGACCAGTTATATATTCTTACGACAACCTGTCATTTTCATTAATTCACTTACCACGGTTTAAAATTAATTATATGCTTGTGTAGTCATTTTAATAATGTCTGCCCCCTCAGTTTGCTGTAAACTTCATGAGGGCAATGTCATTCCTGTTATGTTCAACATTATTATATAAAGACTAATAGATATGTAAATATGTGTTAAGTGAAAGAATGAATGAATTTTTTTTTTTTTTTTTTGTATTTTAACACTAGAGAAGAAAATGTGATTTGTTAAAGATTTGATTTCAGGAATTAAAATATTTTTGGTAAATGTGAGCTAACCTGAATTTCCTCAAAACCACTCTAAATTCCAATAACTTTGCTCCTAAACCGGCCTTGCTATGGCCTCCAAATCATGCCAACCATGGCTAATTACCTGGTTCTGGTAACTAGGGATGCATAATCTTCATATTTTATTCCAAAGTTATTTATTTCACAATCCAAAGAAAGGTTTTCTGGGGTGCCAAGTTGGCTCAGTCAGTTGTGTGACTGACTCTTGATTTTGGCTCAGGTCATGATCTCAGGGTTGTGGGATCAAATCCCGAGTTAGTTCTGTGCTCCCCACAGAGTCTGCTTAGGATTCTCTCCCTCTCCTTCTGCCTCTCCCCCTGCTCCTGCACAATATCTCTCTCCCTCTTAGATAAATAAATAAATCTTAAAAAAAAAAAAAAAACAGAGGTTATCTAATATTCTTTTTTGGGAGAAGGAGGCAGGACATTTTACACAACCACTGGAAAGAGAGTGAGGGAAAGTATGGGGGAGGAAGGAAAGTATGATTACATAATAGATAGCAAGATATTTAGAATGCCTGCTTAACAGAAATTTATACTCAAAATAAGCTTTGGAAGTAACCTATTCCACCTATCTTCCTAGACCGCCACCAAATTACAAGTTAAGGTTACCATTATGGTGTGATGGAAAGAACACTGAGAGACTCCTTCAAAAGGTACTTATTGAGCATTTGCTCCAAGCCAAGAATTATACTTGTCTTTGTAGATACAGCGATAAAAAAACAAGAGTCTGATCTATTTATTAGCAGACTTGTGTTCCTATGACAGATGAATCAGCTTGTTTTTCAAAGATTCAGATTCCTCATCTGTGGAAAGTACATGAATTACCTTAGATGATTTTTTAAAAAAGATTTTACTTTTTTACTTGAGAAAGAGAGAGAACACAAGCAAGGGCAGAGGCAGAGGGAGAGAAAGAAGCAGGGAGATAGATACAGGGCTTGATCCTAGGACCCAGGATCATGACCTCAGCTGAAGGCAGACACTTAACTGACTGAGCCGCCTAGGCACCCCATCTTAGATGATTCTTAAGATTACTTTTGGCTCCAGCATACTCTATAATTTATAACTTTAGGATATATTATTCATTCATTCAACAAAGATTTGTTGAGCTCTTACTATGGATATTATAAGCCCATTTTTAAGCATTGGAAATAAAACTGTACAAAACATAGACTTTGGCTTCATGGAATTTGTATTTTATTGAAGAGGTCTATAATAAGAAGGATAAACTAGAGCATATATTAGAAAAGAATAAACACCATGGAAAAACAGAGTAGGGGAATAAGAATAGACAGTTCAGGGGCGCCTGAGTGGCTCAGTTGGTTAAGCGACTGCCTTCGGCTCAGGTCATGATCCCGGAGACCCGGGATCGAGTCCCACATCGGGGTCTCTGCTAGGCAGGAAGCCTGCTTCTCCCTCTCTCACTCCCCCTGCTTGTGTTCCCTCTCTAGCTGTGTTTCTCTCTGTCAAATAAATAAAATCTTAAAAAAAAAAAAAAGAATAGAGAGTTCAGGGAGTAAGGAATAAAATTTAAAATATGGTGGCCAACATGGACATCAAAGAGAAGATGAGATTTAAACAAATACGTCAAGTAAGTAAATGTGACACATCTAGGAGAAGAGTAGGTTAGTCAAAGGGAATAACTTCAAAGGATTAGCTTACATATATGTCTGAATATTTACTGAACTTCAAGGGATTCATTGTGGCTGGTGAGAGAAATGAGTTGAGATCACAGAGGTTAAACTTTCAAGTCACATGGAGCCTTGTAGACCACTGCACTCTTGGCAACATGAGGACTCAATTGTTGGAAGGATTTGATCAAAGCAGTGACATTATCTCAGTTTTGTTTATCAGGATTAATTGGATTCTGCATTTAGAATTGATGGGGAGAAGGGTGGTAAAGTTAAAAGCAGCAAGAATAATTAGGAGGCTATTGTAATAGTCCAGGTGAGAGACAATGGTGACTTGGACCATAGTGGTAGCAGTGGAGGTGGTGAGAAAGGATTAAATTCTGGATATACTTCAAATGCAAGACCAACAGAATTAGTTACCAAATAGGCAAAGGGGTTCAAAAGAAAGAGAGGTTTCAAAATGATGCCAAGGTTTTTGGTCTGAGAAAGTAATTTCCCATTAACTGAAATAGGAAAGTCTCTAAGTGGAATAGTTTTGTGAGGTAGGGGAGAAAGAATTCAATTTTAGATTTTTATGTTTGTAGCACCTGCTGGAAAGTCAAGGGAAAAGTTCAGTAGGCATTAGTGTACACAAAGCTAATGGGAAAGTTTAAAGGTCATGAAGTATATGTGGTTATTCAAAGCCATAGACTGAGATTATCAAGGGAGTGAGTAGAAACTAAAAAGAAGTTCAGTACTAAACCTGAAAGTACATTGAATTTAAGTGGTCAGTAAGATGAAGAGGAGCTAATGAAGAAGACTGAGAAGGAGTAAGTAATTAGTCAGTGAACATGGAAGAAACCAGGAGAGCATGATCTGGAAGAGAAGTGAAAAGAGTGTATCAAGCAAGGAGGAATGATCGTGCATTTTTGTCTTGTTCACTGAAGTTTACTTTTATCATAAATTTGTTCCTTGTTCTTAGAGTATCCTCTCACCATCTTATGAACACTACTATTGATCTTTTATTGTCTTTATTCAGTAACCTCTACTGTCTCCCAAATGTTAGCCTATGTGCCCAGATGTTTTCTTCTCTTTACTACCAGTGAATATTTGTCTTGCCTCTATGATTCCTCTGCATTTACTTCTACTTCAGTTGACTTTTTTACCTTTTTTCATTAGATTGTGGGCTTCTAGACATGGAGTCAAATACTGACTTCTCTTTATATTTCTGGCACTCACCAGTTATGTGTCAGTTTTCTTTTGGACCTTGATGTCTTCACAGTTACGATATTGTCTTCAATCACACATACAAACTTAATCTCCCCATCATAGACTTCTGGGTTAAAATATTGAGCCAGTCTCCTTTCTTGTATTCTGTCATCAATCAATAATTATGTTTTACAGTCGACCATTCCTCACATTCCATTGGTATAAGATTTAAAAGCTATCCTCAAACCATTTATCTTTTTTTGTTCTTGACCACACTATTAAGATTTTATTTAAAAGCAGCCTCTTTGCATCAAAATGGCAATACTTGTGATTAACTACTTCCACACTACTATAGGTTGGAATATTTGTATCCCTCCTGCCCCCAATTCTTATGTTGAAACCACATATAACAATGTAATAGTAATTTGATGGTAATTTGGAGGTGAAGCCTTTGGTAAGTGATTTGGGCAATTGGGCAAAGTCCTCATAAATGAGATTAGTGCCTCTATAGTAGAGACCCCATAGATCCCAGCCCCTCATCTGCCATGAAAGTTTACAACCAGGAATTTGGCTCTCACTAGACACTGTTATCTATCAGCACCTTGACCTTGGACTTCCTAGACTTATATATTTTTACCTGTTTATTATTCATTTCAAAGTCTTTCTGAAGTAACTTGCATATCTGCTCCGTTGATTCCATTACAGGAGAATCTTCCAAATAAGGTAATTGCTGACAAACTTTAATAGAAGGTATAAATTGCCTGGTTTAAATGTATGACTGAAAATGGATCACAGATAATATAAATATTCTATTAATCAATTCTACTTTCTTAAAATCGTGATATATGTTCTATGAGACCAACTTCTATATTCTCAGACAATGGCATATGGTTTGTGTGGTACATATCCAACATCAGACTAAGAATAAGAGCCAAGTCCTTGGTAGAGAGACCAGATTGGGAGGTTTTAAGATTGGAAGATCAGACATACTCAGTGGAGTCAGCAGACACATACTCATCCCACTGAAGGGAAGCTGAATGCAAATCTTGATGAGTATGGAGAATAAATAAATGCATCTTCAGACAATCTGTGGCTCTTTAGTACCCAGGAGATCTAGCTAGAAGTGTTAGACAGGAGTACCAAGACTAGGTGGATTATGATGAGAAGGAATAAGAGAGATAAAAGAATAAACAAATATCCAATTTGAAAGACCTGGGATAGCACTGAAATGAGTAATTGTCATTTAAAAATATATATAGAATACCAGGTGCTTTATATACAATATCTATTTTGAGCTTTTTGATGTAGAAATAATCAGCCCCATTTTTCAAAAAAAGAAAACTCAAGTCTAAGGTTAGGTAATTTTCCCAGGGTCACAAAGCTAGTAAGTATTAGTATAAGATTCAATGCAGATGTCTCAGTCCAATGCCAGAACCACACCACTACCTGATATTCTAAACAAGCTGGGATTCAGGCATATAAGTACAAACACGAAACTGATTTACTGGAACTTAAATATAAGATGGATATCTAATCATAAAAATAAAGCAAACCCATTTACTAAAAGCCAGACACATTCTAGAGCTAGATTCCAATAAAACCAACTTTATGTTTAATCTTCTAAATGACTGAGTGAACATTCCTGAGCCCTTCTGCAATGAGACAGGATTGGTTCCGGTCCTCTGTATGTGGCCAAGCGTGTATCTTTGAAAGCCAAATCACTCAAGAGAGTAAAGAAAAGTTAAAGGTAGCAGGAGCCAGGGAAGGCCTCACATGAAGTAATTGAGCATGTAAATATTAGTTCCATTGTTATCTGAAACTTATATCTCAAAATGTCTCTTGCTTAACAGCCAAATCCTACAAAATAGCTATATTTTGGCTGCAAATGAAACATCTAATTGTCTCTTACTGGCTGATCTTGGAGCATATTTATGTAAAGATTTATAATCAAACTCAAAACAAAATACAGAAGCCAGGATATTGAATTATTTATATGTGGGGGTGGGCTAATTGGGAGAAGTGGTTTAGGTTGTGAGTTTAGCCACATTCTAGTACTTTTCACTTGCCCATCACTGCATGCATCCAAGGAAAGGTCACTGGTGATTGATAATTGCTACCAACTTGTCTCACAAAAATTAGAGGTCTTTTAATGAATAGAGTAGTTGGAGGACTTTGTAGTCAGGATGAGTATCATACTGGGTTCATTCTCCAGACATCCTTTACTTTATAGAATAGCTGTGTCCCAGCCAAGTGAATTAAATGTGATTTTTTTTCCCATTGGCTCTTTTAAAATTCCAATCTCAACATGCCAATCCCAGAGGTCTTAATGGGTTAGGGTTCAGGTGGTAGCCAGGTTCAATGCTTCAACGGTGGCAGCCCTTAGGAATCAACAGGATGTGAAAGAATGGTATTAAGCCAGGAATTCAGACAATTTGGTCATAGTGTGCCACTACCTACCTGTGTGACCTCAGATATTTTCATTTCTTTGAGTCTCAGTTCTCCTCGCTTGTGAAATGGGACTATGTAGAACCACTGATCATTACAGTCTGCCTGTGTTTAAGGGTCCTTTGCCTCCTTTCCTCTTGGTTCTAAAATCCCACATGTCCTGTGAATCACATACAGATCCATCATATGTTCTGATGTTAGTAAAGGCTCTAGGCAAAATAAGTTTTGTAAAAGCTGTGTTGAAGCCAAACAAATTTCTTTCTTGTGTATGGATATTTTGGTGTCTTCAATAAACAAGACTCACCAAAAATGCAGAGCAGACATTCTTTTTCTTCAGATTTCTGACTTTTTCCAAAACCTTTTTTCCTATGCTCCCCATTCTCAGTTTGTTAGACCATGCAAATTTCCTGCTTCATGAGGGAAGATCAGATTTTCTCTCTCAAAGTTTGGAAATTGGTACTCAACCAAACTGAGACGTTTTCTTGAACAGTGCTTGTAATCTATGGCTGCATCCAAGGCAGAGGAGTACAACTGAGTTCACCTGCATCTAGAGGCAGGGAAGTATGGTATGTATAAAGAAGAGCAGATGTGAGAGACTCTATCCACCCAGAGAAAAACCTGCTCTGTCTGAAGTGCCTGTTAGTGCCAGGTTGTGGACCACTAACAGACCCAGCAGCCCCTTTTGAACTTGAGTTTTCTGCCTACCCCTCTACCATACCTATAATTTCCTTGGCCGGGCAAGTCCCCATGTCTTTCTGTTTCTTAAAACCACTAGCAAGATTTAGATAAAGATGATATAGTCAATGCATTCCCCTCCTCATGAGCTACTAAGAAGATCAATGTTCTATAGAACATCATATGCATCAGCATAAGGCATAAGATTATCTAGTGATGACATTGCTACTTCTGCTGCTACTAATAATAATATAAGTTAACATATGTGCCTAGCACTCATTATACAAGAACATTTCTTTCCTTCGCTTTTTGCTTAGGTATTTATGTTATGCAATTTGTGAGAAGTGATTATGCTTGAATGCTACCAATATATTGGATTTGGTTCTAGACCCTTCATGAACATTATTTATTTAACAATAAAGTAGCTCAGTGATATAGATATTCCTATTTTTGTTTCCAAGAAGAGGAAGATCCAGGAAGAAGAGGGGTGGGGGGAAGAGGAGGAGGAGGACGACAGGCAAGTGTTCTAAGAATTTATGTGTTTGTTTAAGGTCTACAGCTACCAAATGGCAGAGGTTCATTCTTAGACAAGGTCCGACTGACTCTCAGTCTTTGTAGTTTTGTTAAGCTGTGTTTCCTTTATTTGCAATGATACATGCTCACGCCTTCCTCTCTCCTCTCACTTCTCTCTACCTGAAGTTCTTTCTGAATTCTTTCCTTTCTATTCCTCTTCCTCATTTTGCTTTTCCTACTTCTCTCTCTCTCCTTCCCTTGATTTGTCTTTCTCCTTCTCCCTTCCTTGCATTGCTAGAATTGAGTATTTTACAGGCTGCCCCAGATATCCCTAAATGTTATCTCCTCTGCTTTTGCAGTGTCTTTTCTGGTCTCCCTCTCCCCTCCCCCTGTCCCTGTTCTGAGCTTTGTATTCTTTGCCCCCCACACTCCGCCTCTGAGATGGCCTCTAAAAGCGTGCATTTGTTCCAACACATTCCAAGGAAATGTACATTTCTCATAAGGCCCCCACTTAATTTTTATCACCAGCACCACTAAAATAACTGCTCTCAATACATTCATCCAAGACTTACACAGCCAGCAACCCCCTTTCCTTTGCTTCCTTTGCTTTTTTAAACCTGTCAGGAAAAGGTGTTCAGAAATATTTCATTTTGTTGCTACTCAGAGCAGTGATTTTCCATCCTCAACATTTCAGGGACTGTGAGTCAGTGCTGAGAACTGGCTTGTGATTTCTTCAGCTCTGTTCAGACTGGAAAGTGCACAGAGCTTCGTGCCGGTCTCTGTTCCCTAATAAAACGTTCCCAGTGTTTGATGCAGGTACCAAGACTGTGCTTTTCCTCTACACTCAGTCCTTCAACTCAGTTTTTTGTGTTTTTTTTTTTTTTTTTAACATTCTCTGGAATCTTCCAACTGCTACAAAAAGCACAGTATCGAAAGCTGGTATTAGACTCTCAAGAACATGACAAATGATTTAGAGCAGGGTTATGACAGGATCAAACCTTGAAACCGTTGTGGTATGTTCTGACTAGTCCTATGGAACCTCAGTTTTGAAAATACTCCCCAGAGCAGTCCCTGCTATAGACAATACATAAAAGACTCAGAAAAATATTATTTTGGCCCTGTGATTTTTAGTTTATATTTGCATAATAATTATTTTGAAATTGTTAGTCCCTCTTATGCCAAAAGGAGAAGAACAAGAACAGGAGGAGGAGAATTAAGTAGAGGAAGACAGGGTGGGAGAGGAAGAAGAGAAAGAAGCATCTGTGGCCAAATACATTTGGAAAACCCTGTGTTAGGCAAAATTTAAAAAATGTCTGCACTTTGTATCTTCTTGCAGTCTATTTTGAGAATATTCTGGATGAGAGTCTTCAAATTTTATAATCATTTTGGACCCAAGAGCTTTTTGTTTTCTATAGATGATCTCATTAAACTAGAGTTTTATAAAACATGCTTCAGGAAATAATCTTCTTTCTAGAGTTATAGAACCATCAACTCTAATCATGTTCATTCATTCATTCATGCACTTATAAGCTCATGCAACTTTTTCATTAGCATTCACTCTGATCTAGGCACCAGAGATAAAACGATAAATGAGATAAAATCTCCATCCCTAAAAAATCCAAGTTCTAGTTTAGAAGATGAACATTCAGATGGGAAGATGGTTAAATATTGCAGTTAGAGCAAGATCATGAAAATAGATACTGTGTGAGCATACCACAGAGAGAATAAATTTCATGTGAAAATTCATGGGTGAGCCCCTTATTCATAAAATGGGAGCGATGGGGGCGCCAGGGTGGCTCAGTGGGTTAAGCCTCTGCCTTCAGCTCAGGTCATGATCTCAGGGTCCTGGGATCGAGGCCCACATCGGGCTCTCTGCTCAGCAGGGAGCCTGCTTCCTCCTCTCTCTCTGCCTGCCTCTTGGCCTACTTCTGATCTCTGTCAAATAAATAAATAAAATCTTTAAAAAAAATGGGAGCGATGATACTTCTTTTATAGGATTGTTGGAAGATGCAATAGACCACACTGGAAAATGACATTCATTTAATCTGGTGATTTGTGTTTTGTGGACTTGGGAGCAAGGAGACCATTAAAAGAACCAGTGAAATATTTCAGGAAAGAAGAACCAAAGGTATGAGAAAGGGAATTAACTGTAGGATCAGTGAGGGGTGACTGATGAGAGAGACATGATGTCAAATCTTTGTGAGAAATGGTCTTGACTAAATGTCTGGGACCAGAGAAAGAGCTCAGCAAATGTTTATGTTGAATTAACTGCATTGTTTGGGTCACAGCTGGATCTGAAGAGCTGATGGATTCTAGTCTATCCGTGCAGATCAACAGTAGAAATCTCAGAGATGAGTCAGTTCACTTTGCTATTTTTAGTGTATTTTCCACTTCTCATCTCCAAACTTTTCCCTCTAGTGTCTGGCTAATTTAATCTCAAAACCCCACATTTCACTACTGCTGTGAATTGACTGCCCCCTTTGGGTTCTCTCTGTACTCAGAACCTTAGCAAGACACACCACAGCCACCTTGTGAAGTCAAGTCAGCTGATCAGAACTCAGCATGACCCAGTGCTGGATTCAGGAAGGCGCTTGCATCTGGCTGCACCTCCCACAAGGCAGGGATCTAACATGTCGCTTTATGATGCTCTTTTGGAAAACGGAAGCACAAAGTATACTATATAAAACCAAATTCTCTTCTCTTGTAAACTGCATGTTAAAAACCTTTAAGTCTCAGGGAGAAGTTGGATTTGAATCAAGCCCCAAAATAGTTCTGGCAACTTTCATGAAAAAGGCAATACACATTTATTATATTTAATATATTTTAACATAATTTGAGTACATTTGCTGCTTGTTCAGATTTTTTGGTGTGGATTTTTTTTCTCTGAATGTATTTTTTAATATATGATCTGATAGTAGAATGAGGAAAGAGGGGGAAAGTAGGAGAACTTTGGCTTTAGTAGTGTCCACACCTTCCTGAATTTTATTATCTGAAATCCACTCTCTCGAGCTGCAGCTCCCTGGGAGTGCAGCAAATCACTAGGCTTGTCCTTGAACTCTGCAAATTAATGAAGGGCACTAGTCAGAGAACAGTAAACCTCAGAAGCTGTGTCAGAGACCACAATTAAATGGGGAGGGTGGTGTCAGTGTTTACTTGTTGGTAAAATGTTTTTCACATATTTTCACATATCTCAGTGAGGCTCATTTCACCTATGAGGAAACTGAATCCTGAAATTTTAAAATCTCCCAGCATCATGCATATGGTAATTGTGGAAAGCCAGGCGAGCAATTCATGTCTTTTAATTCCTTTAATTACATGAGTTCTTTCCATCAAAACACATGACTTGTAAATTCCTCATTCATTCATTCATTCATTCATGCATTCATTTAAGAATCATTGTTTAAAAAAAGAATTATTGTGTTCTTATTATATGCTAGGTATTAGAAGTGTGGTTTTGAAAAATCTCAATATACTTCCAATGCTATTGGAGCTTGAAGTTGGATTTACAGATGAGGAAACTAAGGCTTAGGATAACTATGTTGTTTTCTTTCAAAAACCTAATTTGTGGTAGAGTTAGGAAGAGACTTCAGGTCTTTGGATAAGACAAAAGGAAAATTTTTTTTTAAAAAGTGCCTATAAATCACAATTGCATAAGTGAAATCCTATTTTCCACCAACTTCCATTATAATGGTAGGAATGTTTTATCTATAATCACGTCTGATTGGTTTCCAATAGACAGTGGCCCTGAATACTTTTAACTGTTTCCCTTTCCTGAACAGACCTTCTTCCCAGCCAGATTCCTCTGTCTAGTAGATAACTTTTAAACAAACATATTTGTTAAAAGGAAATCAATATTGAGGGGAAACATAGAATTGAATGAACATTTTCTGATATAAGGCACATTGTATTCTGTTTTTTATCAATTTGCATGTGTAGATGGGGAAAGTATGGAATTCTTTCCCACATTTGGATTTGACTATAGTGTAGTTTGCCTGTACTTTAAAAAATATGTTCATATCAATTTATGTTTATAGGTATAAAACAAATAACAATACATATTTCTATTTACATGTAGATCCTACATCTTGCAAAACTATAGAAGAAACAAAAGACACATAGAATAAGAAAACTGGAAGAGAGTACAATTACTATGTATAGTCATTCTTAATTTTTGGAGATCAAAGTTTGTTTCAAGAATTTGATTAACTATATTTCAATGGAAAGGGCTTTTCATTTTTTGTTATTGTTTTTACAGAAAAATATTCAGATGAAAACAGCACATGGCTCTCTGAAAAAATGTATAACTCTCAGTGGTCCAGGGACCTCTCAGATAAGAACACAGTCCTGCACTGTGAACACTGTGAGGGTAGAGACTCTATCTCTGGGACTTAATGTCATGTTTGAAGCACCCCAAACTGTGCCTGATTTATTATGGTTTTCCACAAGCTTTTTCTGAGTGACCCAAGGGATACTACATTAGAAGGGGCTGTAGGTATTATTTAATCCACTGCTTTCTCATTCATATTTTACCCACAAAACCATTTCCGGTTATGAAACATTACCTACATAGTAAATACATAGACTGATAAGAATAGAACTATTGTAGATGAAACTGGAGTGGATCAAAGCCCAGAACCTTTCCATCTTCACTTGTCCCCATTTGTAAAAACTTTGCAGAGGTTTCAAGGAATTCCTCTTTTCACAGATGAAGAAGTAGAGGCACTAGTATATTAATTAGTTAAGGTCAGACGGTAAATAAATTTGCAGAGCCAAGATTCGATTCCCAATCCCAAATGATGATTTTTTATTGACTATGCTGTAATCAAGCCTTCTGAAAAGTTTATGACCTTAAATTGAAAATGGTTGGAAAAACTAATGATCTAAGCAGACTTGCTCAACATACACATGAAGAAACAGAGACACATGTTGTGAAGTGACATAAGCAAGATTTCTCAGTTTGGTCTTCTTTGTGCTAAGTAGCCTTAGAATACAAGGAGCATTTGATTCAACAGATTTACATTTTTCAACCTGAAAATGTATCCCAGGCATTTTGAAGTGCTGTAAATATAGTGATTAATATCTGTTTTTAAGGGATTTGTGAGCTAGAAAGGAAGACAAAGAGAAAATATTTGCAGTGAAACATAATATAAGATGATCCTTCTTTCTCTCATGTCCGTAACTCAGTGGCTGACCTTATCGATTATATTTTCGAGATCGGATCTACCTGCATTGCTTCCACCCTAGACCAAACTGTTGTTACCTCTCACCTGGATTATAGTAGTAGCCTGTTAACTGGTCTTTTGCTTTTATGTTTACTTCCCTGAAGTCAGTATTCAACACAGTACCCAGAAGAATTCTTTTAAAACGTAGGAGAGAAAATGCTACTTCTCTGAGCAAAGTCCTCCAATAGCCTCTGACTTTAGAATGAAAAGAGCTTACAATCCCAATGACACCCTTTAGAATCTGTCCCCTGACCACATCTCCTACCTCAACCTTCGTTACTTCCTCATTCCATTCAGCCACAGCGAACTCTTGACTGTTGTTTCTCAGACATTCCAACTCATGTCTCCACTGGCAATTGATGTTGCTCTATCCTCTACCAGATACACCCTTTCCATGGATTTTGGTGGACCTCACTCCTTCACTTCAATCAGGTCTCTGCACAAGCATTACCTTCCCAATAAAGCTTCAGGGACCTCCAGATATAAACATGCTAATCACAACCCCATCCTAGTCTACTTTTTCACTCTGTGTGTGTGTGTGTACATGTGTGTTTGTGAAAAATATTTTTTGGAGCAGTTTTAGATTCACAGCAAAACTAAGAGGAAGGTACAGATTTCTCATATACCACTACCCACACAGACATAGCCTCCCCTTCTTATCAACACCTTCT
>PITA01011764.1:34593-64982 GCA_004023965.1 Spilogale gracilis | reverse complement strand
CCTGGTGATGGTACCGAGGGCACGTATTGCATGGAGCGCTGGGTGTGGGGCATAAGCAATGAATCTTGCAATAGTGAAAAAATAAAGTACAAAAAAAAAAAAAAAAAAAAAGACACTGCCAAATGTGCCACGGGAACAAAACTGTCCTCATTGAGAACTGCTTGCTTAAAATAAATGTTTAAAACGTTAAGCTGATTGATATTTAAAAATGGCTTCAGGGGCGCCTGGGTGGCTCAGTTGGTTAAGCGACTGCTTTCAGCTCAGGTCATGATCCTGGAGACCCGGGATCGAGTCCCACATCGGGATTCCTGCTCGGCGGGAAGCCTGCTTCTCCCTCTCTCAGTCCCCCTGCTTGTGTTCCCTCTCTAGCTCTGTTTCTAAATAAATAAAATCTAAAAAAAAATACTAATGTTAATTTACATTTAAAAAAATAAAAATGGCTTCAAAGAACTGTGGACTCCTAGGCAAGATATGTGAAAAGGTTTCTGCCTCTAGCTTTGTTTAATAAATATTTCCAGTAAAGAAGTCCTTCTGATGTTGCAAGGGCTATCTACTAGCTAGGGAAAGAACTTGGAATTCATACAAAAGACTTTTTTTTTTTTAATTTTAATTTTTTCTTTCAGTGTTCCAAGATTCATTGCCCATTCCCCATACCCAGTGCTCCATGCAACAGGTGCCCCCAGTACCCACCACATTTTCTTTATCCACTCATCTGTTGATGGGTACCTTGGCTCTTTCCACAGTTTGGCTATTGTGGCCATTGCTGCGATGAACATTGGTGTACATATGGCCTTTCTTTTCACTACATCTGTATCTTTGGGGTAAATGCCCAGCAGTGCAATTGTAGGGTCATAGGGTAGCTCTATCTTTAATTTTTTAAGGAATCTCCACACTGTTTTCCAAAGCGGCTGCACCAGCTTGCATTCCCACCAACAGTGTAAGAGGGTTCCCCTTTCTCCACAGCCTCTCCAACACTTGTTGTTTCCTGACTTGTTAATTTTGGCCATTCTGACTGGTTTAAGGTGGTATCTCAGTGTGGTTTTGATTTGAATTTCCCTGATAGCTAGTGACACTGAACATTTTTTCATGTGACTTTTTAAGCCACTTCTATTGCACACTGGCTTGCTTTTTATTGAACCTGAAACCCGAGGTTTCAGAAGGACAAATGGAGCTCCTGAGATCAATGTGGATCCCTCTAGGATCTCCTCCTAGAATCAAACTAAAGTTGTTGTGTTGTAGACTGTCTGTTCTCAGCTCAGCATCACTACGACTCCTCCCCTTGCATTTCAGCGAGGTCGGAAATGTTTCCCAGAATCTGTTCCCTCACATAATTCTGGGTTAGATTTGGCTAACTTCTATGAGATGTGGAAATTAGAAGAGAAGAAACCATTATTTGCAGTGTTGGCAGATCCACAGGAGCATTCCAGAAAGTTCTTAGCAACCACCAGATACAGATTGATACTGGTGGGAACATCCCTAGTCTTCCTAAGAATTACAGAACTTCCCTGCAAGTTCTTAAGAAGATGGTGCTTCACTGCGTCAGGCTGAGATTTACAGTGGCAGGTCCCCTGCCTCCCGTCAGTGATGTCCCTGATCTTCGCTCCTCCAGCTCTGTCAACGGCTATGTCAACGCTACGTCCTCCAATAAATCCCTCCTGCCCGGATTGTGCAGCGCGGCTGCATTTGTTTCCTGACCGAGTCCTGACTCCCAACAATATTACCAGAGAGCAGTGCTAGAGGACTGGATAATAGAAGCGAACGGCGGTGAAAGGAAGGTTGGGTCTTTACATTTAAAATTTACTTGTCCAATTTTATGATGATCAAAGGCTATTCTATCAGAGCTCATCAGATTCGGGTAGCCAGGATCAAACAAATGTGCGGATGTTGAGTTGAACTGCTGCACTTCAAGTTCAGGTGAGGGATTCATCGGGGATTCAGAGAGACTTAGGCCAGCCTTTGAAAACCGGAATGAGAGGCAGCGTCGGTCCCACTGGGATCTATTCTCCCTTCATCTTCCTCTATTTGTTTCTAGACATTCCATTATGAAATCTACTTCCCTCTGGCCATCAACATTTTAATCAATTCAAAATGCTTAGGTCTAAAAGTTAGTGTTTTAATGACTCTATCCTCAGATTTTCCAGAATAAGGATACTTCTTTTTGTGAGTCTTATAGTGCCTACTGCACAGATGGGCTTGCACAGAGAGTGCCTTCTCTACTTTAAAGATAAACATCAACCTTATGTACTTGAGCAAGACCATCAGAACAATAGTTTCCTGAATAGTGAAGTATTAAATGTGAAGAGACACAAAACCCAGCTGTCAAAAAAAGAACAGCTGACTGGCTCCAAGGACTCTTAAACACAATGTACTAGGTGGGTACCATTTTACTAGAATGTTCCACCTTTCATTCCCTATGCCTCCTTCAAGCAAATCCCCCATGAAGGGCTTTCTCCTGTGCAATCACAGCTACAAGTACCTCAGCTAATACCTCTGTCCTTACCCATTCTTTTTTTTTTTTTTTTTTTTTTTTTAAAGATTTTACCCATTTGACAGAGAGAAACACAGCCAGAGAGGGAACACAAGCAGGGGGAGTGAGAGAGGGAGAAGCAGGCCTCCCGCCGAGCAGGCAGCCCGATGTGGGACTCGATCCCGGGTCTCCAGGATCATGACCTGAGCCGAAGGCAGTGGCTTAACCAACTGAGCCACTCAGGCGTCCCTGTCCTTACCCATTCTTATATAAACCGTAGTGGACATCAAAGGAGAAAAAGACAGCAGGGACAAGGAAATGCTATGCAAAAGGAAAACAAACTTAAAAATCCACTCATCTGACCTGATGTAAAAAAGAGTTTTGGAAACAATATCGAAGCCATCATACCTGAAGGTTTTCCTCCCTCCCAGGCATTGAGCCAAAGTGCTGAAGAATTTGGCTTCGAAATCGGTCTCTTAAATTCTGAAACCAGCTGCAGGCTTGTGAGTAGACCAAATCATGAAGCTGTCTGAGATTCTTGATCTCCTCTTCATTCTCAACCTGGAAACACAACAGTCCATTTAAGACTTGTGTCTAGCCTCTGGTCCATCATCACTAACCCTACAGAAATGAGAAAACAGTAAGAATTTAAAAAGAGGCAATACCTATTTCAGTGCTGGATCAGAGTACTAGGCAATGTGGAGGGTGCACTTCTGCGGCCCGTGCTGCCCCGGGCCAGACGCAAGCAGCACAAGGCAGCGGGGCCCCGCCTCGTCCGCAATACCGCAGACCCTTCCCAGCAGCCTCCAGGTGGGAGTGGGACTCCTGAGAGTGAGTTCTTGGATAAAGGTCTGTGCGAATTTGGGATTCCTTTGGGCTTTACGGATTAATGCCTCTTGAAAACAGGAGAACAATAAAAGGGAAGACTGGGAGGAAGTTGAAGGCAGAGGGCAGTAATAGGATGGAGGACAAGCCTAAGGATGTCTTTTTACCAGGGAACTGGATAAAAACAAGAAACTAAAAGCAGTATATCAAAAAAGAATTTTGCCACAATGAGGTGCTTCCTGCAAAGGCCGAGGCTATGGCTGCCTTTGTCGTCCTCCCTGTGCCCTGCAGACTCCCGAGTCACCACACTGAAAACACAAAATGAAATGCATCCACCTTACATCCTAAGATCAGAAAGAGGAGCCTCCCGGAACACAGGAGAGAAAACAGAGCATTAACTCATCCATCTTGCAGTGATTTCTTCAGCACGCACTTCTATCTCTCTCACTCCGTGCCAGGGAACTATTTCACATACATTAAGTCATCTGAATAAATACCAGGCCTGACTCAGCCTTTCATACTTTTTAAGAATGACTCACTCTAAAAACAATATACTTTTTATTTTTGAAAGATTTGAAGGAAAAATAAGACTAAAAGGCACCTGCTTTTTGCGCAGTGTGAATGTACTTAATGCCACTGAACTATAGA
The DNA here is from genome assembly GCA_004023965.1 of Spilogale gracilis. Taxonomy (NCBI): domain Eukaryota; kingdom Metazoa; phylum Chordata; class Mammalia; order Carnivora; family Mephitidae; genus Spilogale; species Spilogale gracilis. The sequence continues at coordinate 61,042 of PITA01011764.1, read as the reverse complement.
CTTAAAAACGATTAAGCTTGTTAATTAAAATTAAACGATTAATTTTGTTAATAGAAAGATAGGGGAACCATTCAATTGAATTCTGGTCTTGGAATGACTATACAAGATTCAGTCCCCTGCTAACACTGGTCTTCACAGGAGCTAGAAATAAACTTATAACTTGTTAGAACTATTAAAGCTGCTACTTTGCACCCTTCTAAAATTCAAGGAAACAAATCATGGGCTGGAAAAAACAAGGAATGACAAAAAGGTAAGTGTCTGAGATGGAAAATGTAGCTGGCTAAAAGCAAGGAGAACGTTAAGACTTCAGTAAAAGTCACAGAAAACAGAATTACTACCCTAAAGAAAAAAAAAGAAAAGGCTCTGCTATAAAAAAATCCGAGCAGCTCTTCCAGAAGAGACAAGAAATCATTATTTAGATGAGGCATCAAGAGGAGGAAAAACTATTAGGACATTCCAAAGCCAGAGAACTGTCTCTAAACCTCAAATCCATAATGCTTTCAATAAGCTATTCTCTTGCCCCATATTTATAGTCACAGGGTTAGCCATATACTCAAGGGATTTTGTCATCAAATCCAAATGGGAAGATGTAAACTTACTAAAAGCTAAAATGGGGCAGTATAATAATATTTTTTGCAAAGAATATTGCCTTTAGCACATGATTTCATTAACCAAGCATGCCTGAGGCACAGACGGTATCAGCTCAGAATTTGAACTCACTTTGCAATACTTTGTGCAATAGGCCAAAAGAAAAGCATCCCCATAGCATTTTAATACTAAGACAGGACAAGCAATAGCCGACTAACCGAGTTTACCAGAGAGGCAACACAGCCCAGTGAGAAAGCACAGCACTGAGGAGCCAGGGACCTCGCTTTCAGTCATTTTTATTACTCTTCCTCTAGGCTCTTGAGTGAATTAATAACACTTTTAACATCCCTCATCTGCTAGCTGAGTTTTGAAGCTTCGATGAACTTATGTCTGTAGAAGTGCCTAATGCCAACATTCAATACACGATTAGAATGAAGGGCCCAAATTAGACCATGAACAGGGGGAGCATAAGATCAATGGTTTTATAATGTCCTTCCAAAAGAAACGGACTTTAATTTGCTGCCTAAACTAATTGCAGGTGGTAAACAAGCTACTGGAAACATCAAAAGGGCCACATTAACCCTGTCCAAGGTTATCACAATAAACCTCCCCAGGTAAGCTACCACCAAGTAAGTAAGGGGAATGATACTCTCTCGGTGAGCCCCAGACTTTGAACCCATCACCCAACTGTGTCTCTTTAGCATTAAGGATGCATCACACACATGTAGAACAGTCTTTAAAGGATTCTGTGTTTACATTTATGTCACATTTCAGTCTGCTGATTATATCTGTTTTGACTAAATTTAATTAACAAAGACAAGGATTAGCAGCTTTCATAACTTAGATGGGTTAAGAGTCCACCATGCTGGTTGTAGCCTGTAGCAATGACGACGATGACGTCCTCGCCACCCAGGCTTGCCTGGGACTCTCAGTAAGAGACAAGAAAAAGGTAAGTTGGAGCTAATATGTGTGAGGATCAGCGGCTCTCTAAGAGTCGAGCCATCTTATGTGCCCGGAAAAATAGCAGCCTGTGTGTCTGTGCAGTGCCTCAGGCAGAGGATATCGAGGGGCCTAAAGCATTTTCTTCATACCTTAACATCCTCTAGATATTCAATGTCTGCAGTGCAATATCCATCTTTCATTCCTCTTCTTAAAACTCTGAACCGTTTTCCTCCAATGGTATCAACCACAGACCTTCCATCAGGTAAGAAATGTACATTCCTAATTTGTAACATACAACCATAATCTGCAAAACTAAAGAGAAATTCTGATAAATATCAAAGTTCCAACACCAAGCATGCGAGTTCCAATACAAACAAAAATATTTATGCACCAAAAAAAGCTTACCTATTTTGTGTATCGCTGACACACATTCCAAACTGTTTAGTTCCAGTTTGTATACTTCTTCGAATCATCAATCTGTATCTTGGCTCAAATACATGAAGAGGGCAAGGCACAGTGGGGTAGGCCATAGTGCAAACAAATATTGGAACATTCTTGGTCAAGCTGAAGAAGAAAAAAGTTTCATTATCACATATCAGAACATAAAAATGAGTGAAGCTTGCCACATTATAAACTAATATAAAAAGTTAGCTCTAAATGAGGTGATTTTTTATTTTCACCAAGAACGAGAATCAGCATCTCCTTCATCAAGCTCACACAGATGTGAATACTAAAAATCTGTGATTGAAAAAAAAATAAAAATAAAAAAAATAAAAATAAAAATCTGTGATCCTTTTATAAAAGTAAATCTGAATTTAAGATACCAAGTTATTATACAGAGCTAAATTATCTTTAGAAATAAAGTATAATTAGTATTTTCTATTAAAAATTGGTTCAAAATATATGTAACAGTAAATCTTTTATCCATAACATACTCTTAGAGAAGGAAAAAGGAGCCCCTACAATAGACAAAAAGCCAATCCTTGATTCTTCATGCATTAAAATATTTTCAAATGCACTACCAAAAACAGATAACTCTAACTTTTGTCAGGATAATTAAAATTAGAGAATATTTTTCACTGCCAGACTGGCAGGAAATAAGAAGGATAAAGGCAACGCCCAGTTCTGGCAAGTTTGTGGGAAAAACCGGCAGTGCGGAGGGTGGTTTGAAACGGTACAACCCTGCTGAAGAATTGGGCTGCATACGTCAAAAACATTAAAAAGTTATATTCTTTGAACTTCTAAAAATAATTCTACAAGCACTTTAAGAACGTTTACCCTAACATTGTATACAGTAACCAAACTTAGAAGAGAGGTAGTAAAACAGACCTATACAAAATGGAACACTGTGTTTTCATTAAAAGATCTATACATGTTGACTTGGAAAAAAATAAGATTATAGACTAACATGAATAAAATCTCATTTTTCTTTAAAATGTATTTCTAAATATTGAGATCTAGAAGGCTACATGTCAAAACGCCCATGGGTGATTCCTTTCGGATTATAGATTGTGACCTCCCTCTTCCTTTCCCCCTACAGGCTCATTTACAGTATTTTCTAGTTCTTCTCCAAAAAGACATAATTATATAAAATATTTCATAATACAAGTGCGAGTTCCTACTTTAAAAATGAGTATTCTACCATCACTGAGCACTCTATTTGGTCTTCTTTTCTGCTCTTATGTTGACAGTGTACCCATTAATTAGGAAAACTCTCAAGTACCAAGGGATGAGCTACCTGTTTTAAAAAAATAGCCTGTTAAGTAAGCAGCAAGACTCCCTCCACCTTCCCTGCATCACTCAGCATCCCCTCCCCTGCACTACTTCATCTGTTGTTCCAAGATTCCACTCTTTAGCAGAGTCTCCTTGTGTCACTATATTTAAGATTTCAAAAGTGTATCTGAGGCCTTCTTATATCTAGCTTTTTGCTGTGTTGATCAAAAAGGTTCTTAATGCTCATATTAGAATATTTTCTCTCCTAAAATCACAGTAAAACATGAGATCCATGGAAGACAAATCTGTATCCATTTCGGTAAAGAGAAGATTGGAAATCGTTCTTCTATGGAAGGCCACTGGCCCACTGAAGACCGTTGGTGGACACATACTAAGTCTGTAAGCACAGTTTTTTCTTAGAAAGTAAGAAAAAAATGTATTTTGAAAAATAATGGAAACCAAAAGGTATTAAGTAAACACAGCATGTAAAAACTTCAATTCTGTTCTTTAGAGTGGAAGAAAAAGCGTTAAGAAAATAAATACCTAGGAGAATTTAAAGAGATTCATGTGAGTGGAGCAAGAGGGAAAGACATGAAGGGAAAAGAACGGAAGAGAAGGACAAGGAAGAAAGAATACAGAGCAACACAAGCAGGTTCAACCTACCCAGCCCCGACTAGCCATTGTGTGCTCGCTCTTCCTAGCGGTCTACACTAGCGGCACCACTCTACCCCTCCAGTTCCCTCCAGACACCAACTTAATCTGCTACCAATCAATAATCTTCACTGAAAATTTGGCCCCTAAATCACTCCTTCCAATTTCAGCCTCAGGCCTTAAGGTCCACCCCCTTCCCCAACCTCTAATTGGCTACCGTAGCTGCCAATCAAGGCCAGTTCTCAAACCTCTTCTTGCCCTGCCTCCTCCAGCAGGAAGGTACCTGAGGTTCACTGCCTGAGTCACTGTAGGAAATCCCTCCTCTGCCTAAAAACCTGCTTGGGGCAAAGCGCTGAGTTGACAACCTTCAGTGGAAGATCTGGAAGTTACCAACGAAACTCTGAAAAACTCCTGTCAGTGGAGGAGAGGGGAAGCTGACCAGGATTTGTTTAAAATACATCTTTGGCTAGACTGGGTTGAACTCCAGACAGGATCCAGCTCACTTGGAGGAGGTCTGTCCTTACTGTGTGGGAGGGCGGGGATTACATTAACTTTATGAGAAGAAACTTACTGTGAGAGCTCAGCAGTTTCTTCATCATATATTTTTTTTCTCTCAGACAGCTCATCAGGCAGATACTTCACTATCAATTCTTCCAACAGCTGTGTGACACAGTACCTCCTATCTGCTAGATACTAAAAGACAATATTATTTTACATTCCAGTGCTTTTCCTATGTATAAAACAGGCAAAACAGTTGAACTGAATAGAGTAAAGCCTTCATTACAAAATTATACAGTCGATTCTGAAGTAATGGGTGAGGGGGAATGTGACAATGGATGGCGCCCGACAGGTCCCCCTGCCCAGGCTGTGCCCAAGACCAGCAGTGCTACACGGCCGCAGTGGAAACTGCAGACAGAAGCCCCTGGTCTTGCTGTGGCCACAAATCCTTTCTTAGCAGCAGTCAGACCTGCGCTCTCCCCCACCCAAGGCCAACTTCTCTCACATGGCTCCTGGGTACTTCAAACTAGCATTTTATCTGAGAAACAAAAATAAGCTAAGGAATAAAGAAAATAAGACCCTTGCCTTATTTAAGAAAAGCAAAATTACTCCCTTTTTTTGTTCCCAATTTCAGTGGCAGGGTTTCCAGATCATTTTTCTTTCAGATTTTCCTTCCCCTGTCACCTGCTATCACTTAGACCCTCATGGAGAGGTTGCTTTCCCCGCTCCATAGGAAATGGTGCCTTTGTACTTCTCTCTCGACAATCGACATTCGGAAAAACTGCCACTCATGCCTTTCTGTCATTCTCTATTGCAGCTGCTAAAAGCCATCCCTCTCCCCCCTGCTTCGGAAGAAGCCTACCTATCCTGCAAGGTCCAGCTGCAACTTAACCTTGTCCACGACATCTACTTAACTATTTTTCTGTGTCCCGCGAAGCCCATTTTTACCACCTTTACCACATAAAAGGCAGTTATCACACCCTGCACTGTATTCTCACATGGACAAGGAGACGTTCTACTTCTGTAGGTAAGTTAAAAATTGTGTAAGGCTGGGGACCAGGTCAGAGTGTGTGTGTGTACAGGATTTTGGAACACGAAAACAACCAGTTTAAATTTCATAAAACTAGCGAGGAACAACTCCTGGGAGACAATCACAAGATTAAAAAGAAGCCGTACTTTTAAGCTCCAGACACAGCAAAAATAAGGGTTTGTCATTATCTGATGAAGAACAGAGGAGGAGGAAGGAATGTGAGAGGTTGGGAAAGGGGTAAGAGGAGTGGTTTTCAAATGTTAGCCTCAATCAGGACTTGTCAGAATGCAGATTGCTGAGCCCTAGCCTAGAGTTTCTGATTTAGTGACTCTGGAGTAGGTCTGAGAATTTGTATTTCTAACAAGTTCCCAGGTGAAGGGGAACACATTTTGAAAACCAGGGGGCTATGTGTAATACTCATGTACTCAATTTGGAGGAATACAACCTCTCTTACATTACCGGTAGGAATCTAAGTTTGTATATTTCTGGGGGACCAAGCATCGCAGCAATTGGTTTTAAGAGTCTTACGAATATATGACTTTTGATCAGTGATTCAACCTTGCAGAAATTTCATCCTAAGGAAATACTCAAAGATGCATAGTATATTAAAAAAAAGAACAAAACAACTTATATTCTCAACATTAGGGAAATGCTCAATCAATGGACTATTATGCCGCTATAAAAATCCTATCCTTAAAATACATTCAAATGAAAAAATGAGCAAAAGAAAATGACAAGTAGAAAAGTGTAAAACTATAGAACATATCAATTTATTCTTTAAATATCAGATTTTACCTATTATACAGGATATCCTAAGGACACAGGAAAAGGTTATTTTCAAATAGTGTGTTGACTGTATTTTTAAATAATATGCTTATTTTGTTTTCCTTCAAACTGCAGACTTTATGATGAGCTGTCTCTACATTTAAAGCCACACAGCTAATTATTAACTTGAGAAAAAGCACAAGTATACTACAGAGTATCTAAAAACCTGGAAACATGGGAGAAATAACATGATTAGAGTACTTCACCTGAAAGTACAGCAGTTGAAATGTAACAAACTCTTTAAGAATGAATTTGTTTCTGGACTTTGTGAAAATTCCATGTATGGTTTTATGTCTCACACAGCGGCTTGTTATGTAAGACCCATACCAAATGTAATAATGCACATATGCATTTTCTATATAGGAAATTACTATATATATTCAACTACAAAATGTCTTATCAATTTTTCATTCATATTTGGAAGGCACTTTTTTCTCTAAGCAACCCTGTCACCCACAGAGACAGGATAACTCTCCCTGGTGTTGGAGCTGAGAATTCTAATGCTTGGGCCTCACTTTACTGGGACTTCAGTTACCCAAGCAGGACTGGGAGAATGCTGTCTTCCCATCGGTTAAAGAAGGTATGCACCTGAGATCTAGCTATTTCCCTAACATAGGTTATGAGCATTGACGACTGACTATACAAGGGGTGTGGGAAGCTATGCCTCCCCCACTTCTTCTGTCCAGTATACCACTTTCTAGAGCTGGGCTGCCTAAAGGGTAGCTGCCAGTCACATGTGCCCACTTACATGAGAATTAAAAATTTAAATACAACCCCTCAGTCATACTGACCCACATTTCAAGTGCTTCATTGCCACACGTGGCTAGTGGCTACCATGTTGGACAGCAGAGATATAGAGCATTACCATCAATGCAAAAAAATTCTATTGCAGAGTTGGTCCATACCTTAAGGGAGTAGAACTAGGGCTGAAATCTAGCCTATTTAAATTAAGGGTGGGAGACAGGGTAGTTGGGTTTCCCCAAAACTGTCATCATTCAAATGGAACCACTTCTAGACCAGGTACTTGACCATCCCCTACCTTGTTAAAAAAATAAACTAGATGGGACGTGGCCTCCAGGACCACCCTACTTTTCCCTATGCTCTCTAAACTCACATTGCTCCAGCACTAGCATTTGGGTAATGAGATGTTATCCTTCTTAGGCACTTAGCATAATGTAATTTATTCTGAACATGATAATCACCATTTTTGTGGCCAAAGAGAAATCGGTGTTGCCAAGCTTAAAACCAATAAACAGAAAAATACACAAATGTTTACCTCTTTTAAGCTTTCTTTGCAAAGAGGACAATATGGTGTATGATCTAAACAACGCTCAAGGCAATTCTTGCAGAATGAGTGTCCACAAGGGGTTGTTACTGGCTCAAAAAACAACCTGAAATCAATCAAAATAGCTGTTAGTTTTCACATTAAACCACCCACTGGAAAAGGTGATCAAATAATGAACCATAACACTACTCTCTAAGGAGGGTCTGGTGGGCAGAAGAGGAAGGAAGGGGCAGTGATAAATATAATCAGACCTTCCTGAACCTTTTGAAAGTTCCCATCAACAAGGGTACCCTGTCAAAGGCCTAAAGCTATACTGACTCACGGAACAGCCACTCACCACATGGGGCCACTGAGCACTTGACATGTGGCTGGTCCAAACTGAGAAGTACAATAAATGTAAAATACACACCAGATTTCAGAGATAATGTGCAAGAGAAATAACATAAAATATTCAAAATTATTGTATAGAGTCTTACTTTACCATCACTTTAAAATGCTTATAAAAGCCTTCCTATATAAAATTCATTAAAAAGAATAACCCAATAAACCTTACAGTTGAATCTTAACTATTAGGCTTAATATCATATGCAATAAACAATACAGAAAGAACAGATTTCACTCACATTCTAAGCCTTTCCTGAAACATGATACTTCTGAACTGCCTCGAAGTAGTGTTAGACACATGGTACTTGAGACGACATCTGGCCTACTGCCCTCAGCTCAGGGATGAAGAAGCCAAGGCTCAGAACTTGGCTAGCTCCTACCGGCCCGATGCGGACAGCACCAGGTCTCCTGAATCTCCATGCACTGTTCACTCGCCTCCACCAGAACTTCAGTGGAAAACTTCACAACTCTTAGGCTTCTACAGTTACAAGCATTATGCACAATGGAAATCTTTATCCAATTTTACTTAAAAAAAAAAAAAAAAAAAGCATGGATGTATCGACATTTGAATAATACGTGTAACTGTATAGTACTTTCCAATTTCCTAGACACTTTTTGATATTTAAGTCACGTGATTCTTACACCACCTGCAGTGTAGGCTATGCAAATATTGACCCCACTTGCTAAGTAAGAAAAACCCAAATAGTGTTCAGAGATTAAGTTATTTGCCCAAGGTGTGCAAGGTACTTCTATCTTTTGATTTAGTCCAGGATTCTGTCACTGTATGACGCCTATTATTACCATAGATTGCCTTTAGTGACTTTGTACTTGATTTAATATAAAATATTCATCATTTATAAAACTTGATGTACTTACCTCATACAGAGAGAACACTCAAAATCTGAGACATCAATTAATTCTTCTGGGATGTCACCAGAAGTTAATGAAAATGTACAGACTTCGTTACGAGTTTCTATTAAAACAGAGAGACAGGACTATCATCTTTAGGAAAAAGTTCAAAGACCATTCTAAATAAGTAAATGTGTTCTCTATGACTAAAGTGACATTTTTACCTCCTTGCTTTTTAAGCTTATTTCTTCCATCTTCATCTACGATCACATCCTGGTCTAAAAGAGACAACTTTCTTTTCAGCAGTGCACCTTTTTCCTGAACAGAGAGTAAAGGTTCTGAGGACACTCTTTTTAAACAGTCCTCTCTGGCTGGCATTTCCGTTGAATTTATAGCCTGTGCTGACCAAGCGCGGTTTAAGCTTCCTCTGATAAGCTCAGACGTGACCTCTGGTACTTCTTCGTTCTACAAAAATACAACAAACAAGGGTAACTGTATTTCTTCACTGTCCTTCACTGCTCTCCCCAACCACTGAAATGAAATTCCAATGTCTCATAAGGTTCATTTTCATTTTACTGTTCAATTAAATTCTAATACCCTGATAAATGACTTTTGCCAGTAATTATGGAGCCCTAGACGGGAAGCTGATATGTTATAATGAGGTTTACACAGTTTTGCTAATATACTTGTTCCAGCCCTGAGGCAACTAAACACCATGTTCTGTATTTTCCACAACACAAATTTTCTGATAAACAGGGTGACCTAAAATTGTGATTAATGAACAAATATTTTACATAAAAGTCTAGTGTAAAATAAAAGGCTACAGACAAAATCTAATTAAGACAACGTTTAATAGAGTAAAAGTGCCTAAACAGATTCCAGTACTCCAAATAAAGAAGGTGAAAATCTTAACATGTAAAGAAACAGATGCACTAAACCCATGAAAATCTTTCCTCACCCCTTACCTGCTCTGGACTAAGCTCACTGGCAGAGTGGGACTCTTCCATGACTGAAGGAAAACCAAAATGTTTGTTTTTACTACATGGCAATGAGACCCAGGAAGAGTCCTTCAGGCCTTCTTTTAAGTTCTCAGGTGATAATAAATCACATAAAATCTGTAAGAGAAATATTATAAAAGTAATGGAAAATATGAAATATTTGGCTAAGAATAATTTAATATAAAGTTAATGTTTATGAAATTTTAGAAAATTCGTAGCAGACATAATTTTTAATGAGCAGAGGAGAAAGAGATTAAGTAATAAGCAGAACTTCCAAATTATCTGGAAGTCTTGTAAAACCAAGGTGTGCTTTCAATGGGGGTCAGACCACCTGAAAGAAATCATTTAAAAGGAAGGCATCAGAGCAGCTAGACTACTAGCCTAAGGAGGTACCCAAAATAAAAACTGATTTTTTAATGAAGGATTGTAAAAAGAAGAGATCTTAAGGGAAGTAGAAAATACTTACCTCTGAATGTTAGTGAGTTCTATCCTGTCAAAATGGTTCTCAGTTCACCCCAAAGTAAGTTGTAAGGCTGGAGTCTGAGTGTTTAAGTGAACTAAAGAACTTGTCTGACTACAAAACTCTTAAAATTCCACACACTTATACTGAATTTCACTTCTCACTGAACAAGTAACCTGCACGGGCAGCTACCACTGCCCAGCTCTAGGAAGGGAGCACCATGTAAACGGCTGTCCCGGAGTAGCTGGGAGTTAACCTGGAAGGCAGCTGTTGTATTCCTGACAGAAACACCCAGAAATTTTAATACATCTAAACTCTCAAAACAGTAACAATAACAACAGTAGGTTAAGTTAGGGAAGAACCCGGCTAGACGGAAATGAGAAGGGCTCAAATGTCTTCAATTGTCAAGTAAGCTATATTAAATGAATAGCAGAGCATTTCTTAAGGTATAAATCCAGAAGCTTGGTTTTCAGTTGTGCTCTCTCTCAAACTCACAAAAATGAGATTATTCATGAATCATTACAATGTAAATAAAAAGATATAGTCAATGCAAATAAAAGTGCATATCTGGTAGGAATTCAAGCAACACCCCCTTTAATGAACAAGCATTTTAAAATTTGTATGTTTTTACATTTCTCCTGGTTTAAAAAAAGTGTATTAAACACTCACCTATTCTAGAACCCAGCAGATTCAGTAGGTATTTACCAAAGAGATAGTAAAGCATGTCCACAAAACAACTTGTACAGGAATGTTAGTTCATAGCAGCAACTGGTAATGACCCAAATGAAAATCACTACTAATACCATAAATTGTGTTATGTTCCTACAATGGGAAGCTTAGTGAATAAAATAAAAAAATTGCTGGCTGTATCTCAAAACGATTATGTTCTGCAAAAAAAAGAGACACAAGAATACATGTTGTGTGATTCCCCTGTTCAAGTTCTAGAACAGGCAAAACTACTCTATTTATACTCTAATAAAAAACTAAACAGTAGTTGCCTCTGGGAGCAGGGACACGGGATTTGCCAAAAAGGGGATGACTGAACTTTCTAGCATGATAGAAATATTCTATAGCTTGACTAGGATGCTATTACATAGATGTATCCAAAACACTGGACTGTAAAACCCATGCATTTTATGTAAAATATACCACAAATTACAAAAAGCATATTGGGAGAAAAATATTTCAAAGCATCAGCTGTTTTGTATTCACTTAACCTTATTAAAGGTCAATTTTTAAATATTTACAGAAATACGATATTTAGTAGCATGGAAAATGCAAAATTATAAGCCCTTAAAAAGTCTGCAGTCTCCCCAGGGAGAGAGCACTAACAAACATAAAGCAGAATACACACAATAGTAAACCATTTTGTGTTAAATCAATGGGCTAGAATGTATATGCAAGCAAACCTCATGGAGGATATACTGATGTAGCCGTATTTATGAGGCATTGGGGATCTGAGAAGGTTTTCAAAGTTCTCATACTTCTAAGTGCACAAGAATCTCCCTGGGTGCTTGTGCAACTATGCCCAAATTCCAGAGATTCTAATTCCAACAGTCTGTCGTGAAGTCCAGGAATCTTTACCAATACTTACCAAGCACCCAAGGTGATTCTGACAAAAAGCCACAATGTAAAAAACCACTATCAAGGTGATAAATAACATGTCACATTGTGTGGATATTGAGAACAGCATCATGATGGCATTGCAATTATATTAGGGCAGATTTTCCAAAAAATTTTTTCAAAGACTCTAGTCTTTCCAGATACTCTGTGAATGTTGGAGAAAAGGTGAATGCTACTCTCATGTTAGCAGAGAAAAACCTCTGAGAACTTTTGAAGAAACCTGTTTAACTTGATTTAACCCAATGTCCTCCCAAATCATTTAATCAGAGAATTCCTCCCTTTTATTTAACACCTACTAACACACCACAAAACAAACTCTGGAAAGTGAAATATGGATTACTGAGAAAATTAAGGCAGAACAAATTGGGGCAATACCATGAGCAACCATGAAAATAAGCAAAACTTAGGCTAGAAATTAAAAGCAAAAAGCAGGCCAATAAAAATTCCTGAGCTGCGGTCCCAAAGTGAGAAGAGAAAGGGCCAGGAAACTTCTCTAATCTGGAGAAGAAAACAATTTCCAGGTCCAGGAAGCATAGGGTTCCAAAGAAGATGAACCCAATGAGACCCACACCAAGACACATTATAACAGAAACAGAAAAATTTCAAGACAGAATCTTAAAAGCAGCAAAAGAAAAAATTTATTATATGAAAGGGAAACCCCATAGGCCATCAGATTTATCACCAAAAACTGCAGGCCAGAAGAAAGTAGCATGACCACCAATTCAAAGGGCTGGAAGGAAAAAAATTTCTATCCAAGAATTCTCTACCCAGTAAGACTGTCATTTAGAACTGAAAAAAGAGGGGCGCCTGGGTGGCTCAGTTGGTTAAGCGACTGCCTTCAGTTCAGGTCATGATCCTGGAGACCCGGGATCGAGCCCCACATCGGGCTGCTTGCTCGGCGGGAAGCCTGCTTCTCCCTCTCTCACTCCCCCTGCTTGTGTTCCCTCTCTGCCTGTGTTTCTCTCTGTCAAATAAATAAAATCTTAAAAAAAAAAAAAAAAAAAAAAGAACTGAAAAAAGATAAGAGTCTTCCAGACAAGCAAAAGCTAATGTAATACATCACCACTATGCTGGCCTTACAAGATATGTTAAAGGGACTTCTCGGAACTGAAAAAAATGTGGCACTAATTAATAAGAAAACATATCACAAAGTAAACATCTCAGTAGAAAACACACAGTAAAGGTAAGTAGATCAATCACTTATAAAGCAAGTATGAAGGTTAGAAGACAAAAAAACCCATAAAATTAACTAGAACTACAATAATACTGGTTATTAATACTGGTTAAGCAATGCATAAAATAAAGATGTCTAAGGTGACATTTAAAATATAAAAGGGGGAGAAAAAATGTAAAGTTTTGGAATGTGTTCAAATTTAAGTTGCTATCAACTCAAAACCACTGCACACAAAGGAAGTTATATGTGAACCTTATGGTGACCACAAAGCAAAAACTGACAGTAAATATGCAAAAGAAAATGAGAAAATCTAAGCACAACACTATAGAAAGCCATAAAACTACAAGCTAAGACAGAAAAAGAAAAGGGAGAGAAATGATGAAAACAGCCAAAAAGTAATTAACAAAATGGCAACATACATATACCTATCAAGATTTACTTTAAATGCACAGACTACACTCTCCAATCAAAAGATGCAGGATGGCTGAATAGATAAGAAAATAAGATGCATCTATATGCTGCCTACGAGGGACTCACTTCACAAGCAAGGACACACACACTGAGAATGGATGGAAAAAGATGTTCCAAGCAAATGGAAATGAAAAGAAAGCTGGTATAGCTATATGCAGAACAGAAAAAACAGACTTTAAAGTGAGGACTTCAGTAAGTAATAGAGAAGGGCATTATATAATGAGAAATTAGATCCAACAGGAAAACATATTTATAAACATATATACACCCAACACAGGAGTATCAAGATATATAAAGCAAATAAAATGCACCTAAAGGGAGAAGCGGACAGTAATAGAATAATAATGAAGGACTTTACTACTCCACTTACATCAATGGATAGCTCATCCTGGCAGAAAATTAAAGGAACCATAGACCTTCAACAACACATTAGACCAGACGAACTTTAACGGATATATACAAAACACTGCATCCAAATTGCATCCAAGCATTTCAAGGGCACATGGAACATTTTCCAGAATAGGTCACGTTAGTCCACAAAACATGCCTCACTTAATACTAAAATCATACTAAGCATCTTCTTCAAGCACAATGATATGAAACTAACGATTACCTACATGGAAAAAAAAAAAAACAACCAAAATGTGGAGATTAAACATCATGCTACTGAACAACAAATGGTCCATCAAATCAAATAAGAAAAAAGGATAGCTGGAGACAAATGAAAATAGAAGTACAATGTACTAAAATCTTTGGGATGCAAGGAAAGGATGTTCTAAGGGGCCTACCTCAAGAAATCAGAAAAATCTCAATCTAACTTTATATCTAAAGCTAGAAAAAAGAGGAATAAAGCCCAGAGTCCTAGAAGAAAGGAAATAATAAAGATCACAGCAGAAATAAATGAAACATGAAGATCAAAGAACTAAGAGCTGGGTGACTAAATACATCAATAAAATTGGCAAATGTCAAGACTAAAAAGAAAAAAGAGGGCTTTTGCACTAGAAAGAAATAGAAAAATTGGACAGACCAATTCCTAGCAATGAATTCTATCAGTAATTAAAAACCTCCCAACAAACGAAAGTCCAGGCTTCATAGAAGAATTCTAACCAAACATTTAAGTAAGAGTTAATATCCATTCTCAAAGTATTTCAGAAAACCTAAAGGAAGGAGAGATTCCAAATTCATTCTATGAAGTCAGCATTACCCTGACACCAAAACCAGAGGAAGACTATACAAAAAAAGAAAACTATAGAGCGGTATCTCTGATGAACACAGATGCAAAAATCCTCAACAAAATTCTAGCAAACAGGATCCAACAGCACTTTAAAAAAAATCATTCATCGTGACCACATGGGATTTACTCTTTGGATGCAAGGGTGGTTCAATACTTACAAATCAATCAATGTGATATATCGCATCAATAAGAGAAAGGATAAAAACCATATGACCGTTTTAATAGAGGCAGAAAAAGCATCTGACAAAGTACAACACTCATTCATGATAAAAGCTCTCAACAGAGGAGGTTTAAAGGGAACACACCTCAACATAATAAAGGTCTTATATGAAAAACTCACAGCTGATATCATCCTCAATGGGGAAAAACAGATTTTCCCCTAAGGTTAGGAGTAAGACAAGGATGTCTACTCTCACCACTTTAATGCAACACACTACTGAAGTCCTGACTACAGCAATCAGATAAAAAAAAAAGGTATAAAGGCATTCAAATTGGTAAGGAGGAACTAAAATTCACTATTTGCAGAACATTATACAGAAAACCCTAAGGACGCCACCAAAAAAAGTACTAGAACTGATATATGAATTCAGTAAAGTTGCAAGACACAAAATTAACGTGTAGCAATCTGTTGCACTTCTATACACCAGTAATGAAGCAGCAGAAGGAAATTAGGAAAACAATCCCATTTACAATTGCACCCAAAGCAATAAGACACCAGGAATAAACCTAACCAAAGAGGTGAAGGACCTGTATTGTAAAATCTATTAAACATGGATGAAAGAAACTGAAGATGACACAAATGGAAAGACTTTCCATGCTCACTGATTGGAAAAACAAATGTTAAATTGTCTCTACTATCCAAAGTAATCTAGAGATTTAATACAATCCCTATCAAAATACTAACACCATTTTTCACAGAACTGGCAAGAAGCCTAAAATCTATATGGAACCACAAAAAACCTCAAATAGCCAAAGCAATTTCCAAAAAAAAAAAAAAAAAAGCAAGGCCAGAGGCATCACAATTCCAGACTTCAAGTATATTACAAAGCTGTAGTAATCAAAACAGTATGGTACTGGTGCAAAAACAGACACATAGATTAATGAAGCATAACAGAAAACCCAAAAATAAACTCACAATTATATGGTTGATCAATCTTCAACAAAGTAGGAAAGAATATCCAACGGGAAAAAGTCTTCAACAAATGGTATTGGGAAAACTGGTCAGCTACAATCAAAAGAATGAAACTGGACCATTTTTTTCTTTTCCTCCACTTTCTTACACCATACACAAAGTTAAATACCAAAATGGATTAAAAACCTAAATATGAGGCCCCAAACTGTAAAAATCCTAGAAGACAGCACTGGCGATGATGTCTTTGACACTGGTCATAGTAACATTTTTCTAGGTAGGTCTCCTACCTAAGGCAAGGGAAACAAAAGCAAAAATAAACTATTGGGACTACATCTAAATAAGAAGCTTCTGCACAGGGAATGAAACCATCAACAAGAGACATCCTGCTAAACGAAAGAAGATATTTGCAAATAATACACCAGCAAGAGGTTAATATCCAAAATATATAAAGAAACTTATACAACTCACCACCCCCCAAAATAATCCAATCAAAAAGGACATATATAGGCATTTCTCCAAGGATATCCAGATGTCCAACAGACACATGAAAAGATGCTCAGTATCACTCATCATCATGGAAATGCAAATCAAACCACAATGAGATATCACCTCATGCCTGTCAAATGGCTAAAATCAAAAACACAAGAAATAAAAGGTGTTGGCCAGGATGTGGAGAAAAAGAAACACTTATGCACTTGGGTAAGAATGCAAACTGGTACAGCCATTGTGAAAAACTTTGTGGAGTTCCCTGAAAAAAACTAAAAATAAAATACTATACAATCCAGCAATTCCACTACTGGGTATCTGGCCAAAGAAAACAAAAACATTAATTATTTATTAATTAGTGCAGCATTATTCACAATAGCCAAACTATTGAAGCAACAGATGAATGGATAAAGGGGTATATATACACAATGGAATTTTACTTGGCCAGAAAAAAAGAATGAAATCTTGCCATCTGCAACAACATGGACAGATCTAGAGGATATAATGCTAAATGAAATAAGTCACTCACAGAAAGATAAATACCATATGCTTTCACTCAGCGGTGGAATTTAAAGAACAAAACAAACGAAGAAAGAAAGGAAACAAAGACACACTCTTAACTATAGAGAACAGGTGACTGCCAGAGGGGAAGTGGGTGGGAGGATGGGTGAAATAGATGAAGGGATTAAGAATACACTTAAAATGATAAGCACTGAGTAATGTATAGAACTGCTAAATCACTACTATAGTGAACATGTGAAATCAATACAACACTACATATCAGTTATACTAGGGGGAAAAAAGTAAAAACCTGTCAAATAAAAAAAAAAGGGCTCTGATGAAATCAGAAATGAGATGCTAATGACGAACACCACCAAAATATAAAGGATTTTAAGACACTACTACAATTATGTGCCAACAAACTGGACAACCTAGAAGAAATGTAAATTTGTAGAAACATACAATCCTCCAAAACTGAGTCATGAAGAAACAGAAAATTTGAATAGATCAATTACTAGCGAGAAGACTGAATCAGTAATCAAAAACCTCCCAACAAAGGTCCAGGATCAGATGGCTTACTGGTGAATTCTACCAAATATTCAAAGATTTAATACCTATCCTTCTCAACTCTTCCAAAAAATCGAAGAAGGAAAACTCCCCAAATCATTTTGAGGCCAGCAAGCTGATAAGAAACCACAGAAAAAGAAAATTACAGGCCATTATCAATGACTAACATTAATACAAAAATCCTCAATAAAATATTAGCAAACTGAATTTAAAAATACAGCAAAAGTTCATACATGATACTCAAATGGGATTTATTCCAGGGATGCTCACAGATTGGAGGAATTACTATGGTTAAAAAGTCCATACTCCCCAGAGCAATCTACAGATTCAATGCAACCCTTATCAAAATCCCAATGGTATTTTTCCATAGAACTAGACCAAATAAAATTTTTCTAAAATTATACAAAATCACAGAAGATCCCAAATAGCCAAAGCAATCTTGAGAAAGGAGAACAGTGCTGACTTCAAACTACAGAACAAAGCTGTAATAATCACAACAGTATGATAATGGCATAAAAATGCACACGTGCATCCATAAACCAGAATTACGAACCTAGAATTAAACCCACACATATATAGACAATTAATTTTCAACAAAGGAGCCAAGAACATACAATGGAGAAATGAGTCTCTTCAATAAGTGGTGCTGGGGAAAGCTGGATAGCTACATGCAAAGAATGAAACTAGACCAGTATCTTTCACCATAGACAGAAAGTAACTCAAATGGATTAAAGATTTGAATATAAGACCTGAAACCATAAAATTCCTAGAAGAAAATGTAGGCAGTAAGTTCCTCAATAGAAGTTTTAGGGTATTTTTGTGAATCTGACTCCAAAGCCAAGTTTTATGAATCTGACATTTTTGTGACTCTGACTCTAAGCCAATACAAATGGGATGGCATCAAACTAAAAAGCTTCTACATGACAAAAGAAATCACCATCAATACAAAAAGGCAACCTATTGAAGGGGAGATTTTTGCAAATCATATATCTGATAAGGGATTAATATCCAAGATATATAAGGAATTCCTACAACAAAAAGACAACCTAATTACAAAATGGGTAGAGGATCTGAATAGACTTTTTTTCCAGACACAGATGGCCAACAAGGAACATAAAAGGATGCTTCACATCACTAATCAGGGAAATACAAATCTAAACCACAATAAGGTATCATCTCACAATGATTAGAATGGCTACTATCAAAAGGACAAGAGATAACAAGGCTTGGAGAGAATACGTAGAAAAGTGGACCCTGTATACCGCTCCCTGTAAAGCCACTGTGGTAAACAGTATGGAGATTCCTCAACAAATAAGAATAGAACTATATTGTGCAGTTATTCCGCTCCTACATATTTATCTTCAGAATGCGAAAACACTCATTTGAAAAGATCTGTGCATTCCTATGTTCAGTGCAGCATTATTTACAATAGCTGAGAAATGGCAACGACCTAAATGTCCATCAATGGTTGATGGAATAAAGATATAGTATACATATACAATGGACTATGACTTAGCTTAGGGTGGGGGGGAAGATACCCTGTTACTTGTGACAACATGAATGGATCCTGAAGGTATTAGGCTAAGTGAAATAAGTCAGAAAGAGAAAGATAAACATGGTATGACTTCACTCATATGTGGAATCTAAAACAAAAAAAAAATGAACAAACAAAACAAAAACTCACAGATATGGAAAACAGATTGGTGGTTATCAAAAGTAAGGGGGTTGGGTGAAAAGGGGGAAGGGAGCACCTGTATGGTGACGGATGGTAAATATATCCTATGATGCTGTACATGGATATATGTAATGTTATATACTAGTTTTGCTTTAATTAAAAAAAATTTCTGAGCAGGAATATGATGACAACAATTAAGGATGATTAGTTTGGCTCCAACCAAACAAGCTAGTAGAAAACACCTAAATTTAAGCAAAAATAACATTTAAATATCGGCAAATGAAATGTTTTGATTTTAGTAAAAACTCTATATGCTAAGTATATGACCCTGAAAAACCATTTGTCGAAGTGGTATGAAATTTGACTCACTAGCCTCCTTATGCTCTTACCCCAAGTTTCTAATTAGCATTTTTAAAAAGACCTGTGTCTTAGACCTGCCTTCAACTATTATAATTGGTAAACCGATTACCTTTTCTACTTCCAGCTTTGCAGGTGCAAAATCCTCATCAAGGGCTAAGCACTGAAGAAAGAGCTGTAAGGCATCACCTAAAAAACCAGCATCCTGGAGTACTTTTCCTTTCCTGAAGTAGACCTTCAACGAAAGCAAAAATATACAACTTTCACTGACAGATGAATTATTTTTGAATGAATATTCACTGAATTATTTTTGAAAAATCACTACTGAGAAAAAAAATCGTTTGCTTGGAATTGTGCATTTTGAAACCCTGAACGACTCTGAAGAGCCGGAAGCATTTAAAAGGTATATTTACACACTCCCCTGGAGAAGCACTTATAGAAAAATGACTTTAAAACTATATTTCTAATTATATCTGAACTTCAGTAATAAATCCAGAGGATTCTTTCTTTTTTAACAGTTTTAAAGTTGTCCATACAGATCATTTTCCATCTTCTTCTTAATATACATTTGCCTTATACTAATCAGTCAAATCAGTATGGGATTTGGTATCATTTTTCATATTAATTTATATTTTTAGAGCATCCTTATTATATTGTCCTCAAAGGCATGATTTTGAATGGGGGAAAAGTCATATGAAATAGTACTAGCTTAGAGAACATATTTGGGACATGAACCGATCTACCTTGGAAATTTGATAAAAAAAAATTAGTAAACTGTTTACATGTATTTGCCTCAAGTCTTTCTTAAAAGTGCATGGGCAAGGAAACTCCCTTTTCCCCATTTACTATATTAAATCACTGCCTCATCTGGTCCCCATGATGATGCATGCCTCCACTTTCCAGCCTGAAGGAACTCTTCTCTTCTCATCAGTACACCTACCTCCTCCATCAATTTTCAGTTTGGATACAGTGGGACCAGCTGTATCTCTTTCAGGAAATTTTGCATACTCAAGTCTGTGTCTTTTTTTCCCCCTCTGTGCCTTAAATTCAGGTTGTTCTTTAGTTAGGAAACAAAGTTTCTTATGATTTAAAAATTGTTTCATAGCCATCCACTCAAAACACTAACCCTAGATTTCTAGAACTCTGTGTATTTTATTTAAAGAGTCAGGTGGCGCCTGGGTGGCTCAGTTGGTTAAGCAACTGCCTTCAGCTCAGGTCATGATCCCGGAGACCCGGGATAGAGCTCCACATCGGGTGCCCTGCTCGGCAGGAAACCTGCTTCTCCCTCTCTCACTCCCCCTGCTTGTGTAACCTCTCTGTGTTTCTCTCTGTCAAATAAATAAAATCTTTAAAAAATAAAAAATAAAAATAAAGAGTCAAAAATCTATTTTGTTAAAACTTATAACCATAACTGAATGCCCTTCCCTACAGGTGAATTTTTTAATTGTATGTAAATGGAAACAGTAACTTTACCTCAGGCCATTTTGGCAGTTGAAAGAGAACTGCATTTAAATCTTCTATGGCTGCTTTAAACTCTTGGAGACCAGCATATGATTCCGCTCGGTAAATTTTGAGGGTCACATCACTGGGCTCTGAAACAAATATTTTAGAAAGGTTTACTTTCAAAATATTATTGTCCAATCCAAAAAATACATACTAGATTAAGAACTGATTTAGTGATTCCAGCTAATAACCACCAAAGTAGAGTACAGGTGCAACCCATGTATGCGTTGAATTTTACCTAGAAGTTTTATTGTTGAGCCTATATGTAGATAATTTTAGCACAGGAAATTATGGTTTATTACAAAAAATTTTCAATAGATTTTATTTAGACAGAGACAGACAGACAGAGAGCACAAGCAGGGGGAACAACAGAGGGAGAGGGAGAAGCAGGCTCCCCGCTGAGCAGGGAGCTCGATATGGGGCTCAAACCCAGGACCCCTGGGATCATGACCTGCGCTGAAGGCAGATGCTTAACCCACTGAGCCACTCAGGCACCCCAGAAATGAAGTACTAGAAATATTTTATAATATGAATAATCACCTCTAAGAAAACAAGTGTTTTTTTAAAAGAGGAAAGACATTCTATACAGATTTGAAAAACAGGTCTTAGATGTTTAGAAGATTTGCCTCTTTATGGTAAGTCTTAATTTTTTATAACATAATTTCTAAACCCTCACTTATAAACAACCATAGGTGCAACAATGCCCACTGAATTTCCATAGTAACAAAGACTGACCAAGGCTTGAACTTAGGAGGGTATACAATGGTTCTGATTCTGGAGGAAAAGGGCTGATGATTAAGAGGTCAAAACATTAATTCCTGCTATTAGCACAAATGGTACTGGATCATTCCCCAATGGATTTAATTCTGAATGTTTCTGAGAGAAAAGCTTTGTTGATAATTTGACTACCATCCTCTACAACTGTACTTGAGAAACCAAACTGGTATCCAATGGCATCCAGAATTTCAGTTAGCTGGTACCGCCTGTGATATGACATCACTCGTTATAGGTACACAGATTCTAAATCTGAAGTCTAAGCCAAAAACTAATTTTCAGCACATCTACAGACAAAATTAATCTGACTCTTCTTTTAAAGCTATTCATCTTTGGGGCGCCTGGGTGGCTCAGTGGGGTTAAAGCCTCTGCCTTCCGCTCAGGTCATGATCTCAGGGTCTTGGGATGGAGGCCTGCATTGGGCTCTCTGCTCAGCAGGGAGTCTGCTTTCTCCCCTCTCTCTGCCTGCCTCTCCGCCTACTTGTGATCTCTCTCTGTCAAATGAATAAATAAAATTAAAAAAAAAAATGATTTAGAACTGGAACTTTACTGTTTCTTCAAATTTATACCAATGAAAATTTTCTAAGAATGAGATATTTCAAGAAAATACTTCATGCTTCTTAAAATAACTTGATGCCATGCACATTCAAAACTTTTGAATTTCAAACCCTTTTATCAATGTTTTCACTACTGAATACAGCTTTTGGTTAGCACCGAAGCAAATGTCTGAGGATACCTCTGTCGTTGACAACACCCAGCCAAAGTATCACTCTTCTCCACTCTCAGCAAAGTGAAAAAAGACAGTTTCCCCTCTCCTCTCAACACAAAAACACTCAGGCTCTTGAGATGCCCTAAAGGTGGGCCTAAGAAGTTAGTATATATTGGGAGAAGAGAAAAGGTACACATAAAATGACAAGAGGATTAGATATTAAAAGTCTTGCTCCCCAATTCTTCGTGGGTAGCGTTTTTATTAAGAACATCAAATGTTAATGGAATAATTATTTTAAATGACTTTATATGGGGGGAAAATCCTCATCAAGTGAGTTGAAATTCCTAAAGCTTCTTAAGAGATCAGGGTCACCCCGGCTACTTATGTCAAACCCTTAATTCTTGGAAAAAAAAAAAAAAGCCAAATGCACTAGCTGAGGCCCTTGAATCATCAAAGCATATGGTGTCTGCCCTCCATGTAAACTTCTGCAAAAGGGAACTGTAAATCACTCCCCTTCACCCCCTAAAAAACAAAATCCAAAAACAACTATCAGTCCAGCAGTGTTGGTAACTCAAGTTTGAAACAAATGTTTCCAGTAAGTTCGCCATCTGGCCTTGACAACCTTGAAGTGAACAAGTCACCTCACTGATCAAGCTATGGGGAGGGGGAGGAGCCTCTCAGGCCACAACTGTGGGTACCCTGGTGCCTGGCACATTACATACCCAATCTGTTGAAAAAGTGAAGAAATACAAAGATATGGTTTGGGCTAACTGTACTAAAAGCATGGTTTAACTCCCAAATCTTTATCTTTGGTTCTGAGTTTTTCAACCTGCCTTCAGATCAACCAAATTTCCAAATGCCTGCTATGATTTCCTTACACTCAGTACATTTCCATTAAAAAAAAAAAAGTCTTGGGATGCCTGGGTGGCTCAGTAGGTTAAGTATCTGCCCACTCTGCTCAGCGGGAGCCTGCTTCTCCCTCTCTGCCCCTCCCCCTGCTTGTGCTCTCTCTCAAATAAATAAAATCTTTTTTAAAGTCTTTTTACTGTATTCTCAACTGGTAACACCACTGACTTCCCAAATCAAATCCTCAATTTTGTCAATTTTACTTCCTATAATATTTCTCAAATCTGTCCCTGGTCTTTTCCAATCTTCCTAACCAGCCTTCCTTAAGGGTCTGGATCCAAATCTCTCAGACTTTTGCAATAGCTTGCTAACTGCTCTCCCTGCCTCCACTCTTACCCTGCCTATATCCTCACCATCCAGAAGATCAGATGGGTGTTTTAGTACAACAGACACCTTCCTACACACCTGGCTCCTGGCCCTCTCTCCAGCCTTACTTCCTATCTTTATCAGCCTCCCGTTTTAGGTTCCAGTCATACCTAAATCCACCCTGCCCCACGTCTGCCATTCTATTTCACGCCTCCTTCCTTTGCCTCCTTCCTTTGCTCACAGAACTCCCTCCTTGTCAGGGCTCTACTTCAATATACCGCACCTCCCCTTTGTCTGGGGAACTATTTCTCATCCAACAGGACTCACTCAGCTCACCCATCTCTTCCAAGGTGCTTTCTTTGACTCTACTCTCACGTGGCACATCATTAAGGGTCAAGAGCAGGAGCTCTGAGGTCACCCTGCTGGGTTCAACTTCTGGCCTCTGCATTTACTCAGTGTGCCTGGGGCAAACAGCCCAACATCTCTGTACCTGTTTCCTCAGCTATAAAACTGATGGTGTTTCCTAAGATTTATTTTAAGAAACACCACTTACTATGATTTGCAACCTTCAGAACAATCCTATGTGGGTCTAGCACTGTCCCCACTTTCCTAAGTAAGGAGACTGAACACAGAGAGTTTAAGTAACTTGCCCAAGATCAAAAAGCTAGGAAGTGGTGGATTCAAGATTCTCTCTCAGGGGGTCTGGCCCCAGAGTTCTTGCTTTTCACATCCGCAAGTAACAATGTTTACCTCACAGTATTGCTCAAGAATAAGTTAATATATGCAAAATACTCAGAACAGGGCTTGGTACACTGTTGGCTATTACGATTGTGTTCCTTCACTGTATGTGCACTGCATCAGTCTAAAATCTATTTTTGAGCTCCCTCCATTATTTCCTGTCTTTGTGTCCTCAAATCCTGGCTTTGCTAAATGTTTGCTGAACAAGGGAAAATTCATTAAAATCTGTCCCCTAGTGCTCCTTAATTCATGCTCCCATTTTCTCTTCTCTTCAACCCAGTAATATTGCCAGTCATGGGGCAAATAAAAAATCTGAGATAAAATTCTGCTTCACATCTGAGGAAACCAGGTTTTCAACTGCCGAGGCATTCCATGGGCTGAGTAGAGTTCTCCAAAATCCCAATTACTCATCTTTGCTCCAAACCTAAGGTAGTTTCCTTAGTTCATCTTTAAGAAACTTTTTTTTTCAGATTATAAAAGTTATAAAATGTTACTTATAAAATATGAAAAACCTACAATTCTAAGAAAGAAACACCTTTTTCCTACCATAAAGAAATAACCAGTGTTGGCATATAACCGATATCTTTTTCCTATGTTTGTATATTACATTTTTACTTTTATAGTTATATGAACTCTACCCTATACACAGTTTATATAACCTGCTTTTTGGTCAATGTAATTAACCATATGGTTTTTAATGGTTGCAAAATATCCCACCATATTCATAATCTATTTAAAAATACACTACTCAGCAGTTTTTACTTCCAATGTTTGCTAATATAAAAAGTACTACAGGGACCCCTGGGTGGCTCAGTTGGTTGATCATCAGACTCTTGATTTCCACTCAGGTCCTGGGATGGAGCCCAGGCCCCGGCTCCACACTCAGCGAGGAGTGTGCTTGAAATTCCCTCCCTCTGCCCTGCCTCTCCGTTTGTGTGTTCCCTAAAATAAATCTTAATTTAAAAAAAAAAAAGGTACTATAATGAACATCTATCTGTATGCCTTTACATATCTGTTTATTTCCTTAGTCACTGTCTATAGAGTTGAATAGCTGTGTAGAATATTATATATACAAAGTTTCAATACATGCTGCTAGTCCTCCTTTTATAAAAATGATAACACTCCCACAAGCTGTGTACTTTAGTTTCCTAGAAAAATACAAAAGTCATTGTTTTAATGTGCATTTAAGTCTGACCTTTAAAACTATATATTTATTGGCTACATCGTTTATGCATAAGAATAAACATTCCACATTCATAATCTTGTACTCATTCCTCTTTTCCTTCTATTTATATGTTGAGCTGTTTCAACAATCTTAGTGGCTAACCAAAATGCCAAATTTCTTTGTTTCTATTACTTTTTCAAGTTCAGTACAGCAAGGCTTGGTTATCATAAAACCTGCCTGGGTGCTCATCGAGTTAAGTGGCTGACTCTTTATTTTGGCTCATGACCCCAGGGTTCTGAAATCGCACCCCTACTCCAGCTCCATGCTCAGGGAGAAGTCTGCTTAGGATTCTCTCTTGCCCTCTCCCTCTGCCCTTTTCCCTCACCTCATGCTCTCTTTCTCTAAAATAAATAAATTGTTAAACTAAAAGCCACCAATTAACAAGTTATCAGTGACTGATTAATAGTATCCTATTAATGGAATAGTTTGGCACTAACCATTCGATACAAAACATCTGGGTTTAGATCCCAGTTTGGACAGTTTACCTTACTCTTTAAACCTTGGCCTCCTCACCTATGCAATGCTGGTGACACCTATATCTTAAGACTGTTGTGAATACTACATGGACAATGCACGTTGACAGTTAACACAATGCCTGGCACACAAATGCTCAATAAATAGTAAGTATTGTTAATACTATAAAATATTTCAAAATACGTTGAATAGCAAGGAGATTAGCTCTTAATACAAGATATTAGAGTATTTTCTTTTCTTTTCCCCAAATAAACCTTTGCCAGGTGAGAAACATCTTTAGGGATTGGTAGTGCAGATTGGACAGAAGGAGGGGAAAGAGGGAGGGGGAGGAGGTGATCCCATCCTACAGGGGGTGGGGCGCACGCGGGGGG